>JAINUG010000146.1:2440000-2447500 GCA_029706075.1 Aldrovandia affinis
GTGAATATAAGCATGAGAAGCACAGTGTGAATATAAGCGTGAGAAGCACAGTGTGAATATAAGAGTGAGAAGCACAGTGTGAATATAAGCATGAGAAGCCTGAATTCTGAGAAGCACAGTGTGAATATCATGAGAAGCACAGTGTGAATCTAAGCTGAAGCACAGTGTGAGCAGGAGTGGGTAGAAGCAGGAATATGAGCACAGTGTGAGAGGAGCACTGGAATATAAGATGAGAAGCACAGTGTGAATATAAGAGAGGAGCACAGAGGAAGCACAGTGTGGAGAGGAGTGTGAGCGTGAGATGAGTGTGAAGAAGCACAGTGTGAGAGAAGCACAGTGTGAATATAAGAGAAATGGAGGGGGACCGCTGGAGAGCAGGAGGAGAGAGAGGAGAGGGAGAGGGAGAGGGAGGGGGGTGGTGAGAGAGTGAGAGAGAGAAACAAAGGGGGGAGGAATAAAGATTTAGAGAGAAAGAACAAGAGTGATGAAGCGTGAGAGACCTTTATTAAACCCACTTAAAAAGTTCATAACCTTCACAGACCATCAGCGGCCATTTCACAGACAAGCTAAGACTGGAGCAGGTTAAACCATACAATTAAATAACCAACCAACCAACCCCTTATGCCACTGCACACACCTGCACACACACACACACATCCACACACCTCACACACATCCACACACCTCACTTACACATTCACACACACCCTCACACACCTGCACACATCCACACACATCCACACACATCCTCACACACACACACAGCCTCACACACCCACACATATTCGCACACAACCACACACCTCCACAAAACACACACACCCGCACACATCCACACACACACACCTCCACACACCTTCACATACCCACACACATCCACACACACCTGCACACATCCACACACACCCACACGCATCCGCACACACCCGCACACATCCACACACACCCGCACGCATCCACACACACCCGCACACATCCACACACACCTGCACACACCCACACACACCCACACACACCCGCACACATCCACATCCACACCCGCACACACCTGCACACACACACACATCTGCACACATCCACACACACCACACACACACACACACACACACACACCCTCACACGTCCTCAAGGCAGCCGTGACGTATAACGTCACATACGCAGATATCTTCCCCCACACACCAAAATGAAAGAGCAAGAGAGAGAAGATACAGATATAGAAAGATGTAATATGGGGGAAAGAGAGAGTGAGTCAGAGAGAGAGAGAGAGAGGGAGGGAGGGAGGGAGATCAGGAAAACAGAGCAGGAACCATCAGTATAGTCAGGGATCACCTGAGCTTCCTGTGGTGAAAATGATCTGTCGTGGCGGCGGACAGGGGGCATTGATTGAGGGGCCCCACAGACAGTGCCTTGAGTGAAGCCCCAGTAATCGCTCAGAGCCGTCAAACATGCACGGCCAGCACGCTGCGGACAGGTACAGCATACTCTGGTTTGCTGCCGTTATCAACCCGCTCTCACCGTTTCTACCGTGTCAACCTAACCTAACCTTGTTATCAAGATTTATTTATTTACATTTTTTATTTTTGTTTCTGACTTTTTTTTTTTTTTTCCTCGTTTTTCTCCCAACGTGGAAGCCAATTATACCCTCTATTTCTTTTTCGATTTATCCTCCCGCACGAATGTGCTGCCCACCTCCGCGGGACGAAGTAATACCGAGGCAACGTTCGCCTTCTCAGAGACGGAACTCGCCCAACCCTGTTTAAAAGGGTCGCCCTACCGCTGCTCGGTGAGCTCGTGCCAGCTCTCCTCCCCCCCTCCCCCTGGGGCGGACAGCCAAACCCGCCCCCTCGATCAGTCTGGTACATTCAGGGTTTCGAACTGCGACTGTGATAGGCAGCTCACACTCATAAAGGACCAGCCAATACGGGTGCGTTAGACCGCTGCGCTATGAGGCCACCTTGTTATCAAGATTTTGTGGAGTCAAAACTATGCTTAAAGCTGGAGAGAGAGTATTTGGGGGAATTAAGACCTCAGTATCTACATGAACATATGAAGAGTTCATACACAAAAATAGATAAACGCCATTCCTGCCAAAATGAAACCAGACAAGCCGTGATTGGGATCACAGTGCTGTCTTTGCGATAACTGTACATAAAGCATGAGATATATATCAAGTTTGGCAACAAAACGATTTGGAAATCGCAAAGATGGCACTGTGATCTCAATCATGGCTTGTCCTGGTTTCATTTTGGCAGGAATTGGCTGGTGCTAGCCTCACCTGTCACAGATTTACAGTCAGCTAGCTAGCTAGTCAGCCAGCCTGTTGTGCTCAGGGGGAGATAATGAAAGCAAAGCAAAGTGGGCACAAACTCAGAGAAGTAAAACATGCTTGCAAACTCTCGGTTTTAATACAGACTTTTTTTTTTTATTTATTTTTTATACATTTTTTTCGGATTTTTCCCCAATTTGGTTGCCAATTAAACCCTCTATTTATTTCAATTCCCACACCCCCACGAGTCCGTCGCCCGTCCTCCGGGAGCGAGACACACATTCCTGGCCGATTTTTCCCGCCTCTTCCGAGACGGGAATTCTTCCACGGACGCCTTAACCTTCTCCTCGACGGACTCGTGCGGCTCTCCCTCCCCCTCCCCCGAGGCGGACAGCCAAATGCCGCCTCCGATCAGGCTGACGACCAGGGCCGGTCTGGTAGAGACGCGGGTTTCAGTCCGCGTCCCTGACGGGCAGCGCACACCGCTCCGAAGCGTGGTGCGTTAGGCCGCTACGCCATCCGCCAGCCCCCTACAGACTTTTATTTGGACTCTTTTTTGTTGTTGTTGTTGTTGTGTCTGGTCCCACCCCCCTCTCGTCGGTTTAGAAGCCGCTCTCTTGTTTCCCGTGTCACTGGGGGCGTGCGTGTCTGTAAAGGGTGGTTTTTGTTTTTGCAGTCAGGCGTTCCGCAACGCGCGATTTTCCTTCCTTCGTAACCTCTTGGCCGAGACTCCCGAGACGCTGCGCTCAGATGTTCGCCACAAAGCCTCTGACCCTTGGCCTGGCTTGAGCTCTGCGTAAAGTCAGACTCCTGACCTCTTTCACAATGCAGGCCTCAATAACTCCTGCTCCCACTTCCTGTTCCTAAAACTCTATGGAAATACTTTGTCACATTATATCACGGATTCAAATCGAAACAAATTATGAACCGCTGGTCATATATTATTCCGCACGGATATTAGGAAGTTGTCGTTGTTTTTTTACAAGAGTTGAACCTGCACTGTGTTAAAAATCTGTCTCGGCACAAAGTTATGGAACCTAGACACATGTTTTCGACAACATTAATTAATCAAGGTATTGGTTGAAATGAAAGCCAGCGTAGACGGGTGTGGACTCTAGGACAGAGGTGGAGGACCAGTGGTCGGTGGCGTAGGGATGTTTCAGAGGAGGATGGGCAATGGAAATATCACTCAAAAATGAGCCTCTAATAACCAGTTCTTAATTAGCTTTGGCTTTTTGTGTCACATGTTTATTAGCCTGCATTATTCAAAGGCTCGCCTTGCATATGAAATATGAAAACGCTTTTAGAGGCCATCTACGTGACACCGAAATAAAAGTCATTATTCAATCACCCAGCCCTCCCCACACAGACACACACGTATACATACAGTCACGCACACACACACGCACACACACACGCACTCACACACACACACACACATACTCACACGCACACACATACACTCACACACACAGACACACACACACACACACACACACATCATCAAGTACGCACACACACACACAAAACATAATCACACACACACACACGGAATTGCACTTCAGCTGTGTTCTCTGTAGTGTTGCTGGCCGTGTGAGCAGTTAAGGAATAACGAAAGTTCACATTTGAAAGTGTTTGAAATGACGCGGTGCAGCCGGGACAGAAAACACAGACGGACAGACTCACAGTTTAGCGGGGTGTTTATGTTCTGCCGTTGTTTTTCTAATTCATGCCCCTGAAATGTGCGAGGATCGCTTGGCGACTCTTTTCCTTTTTCCACAGGTGAGACGGGAGGTGGTAGTCGGGGCCAGAAGATTTTCGGTCAATTTTTTAATACATTTTTTTATTTTCGTTCTTTAAGAGTAGGTGGACATAAAGGCTTCACCGTGTTTCCTTCAAACATCATTATTAAAAGGGCCGTGCGCGGAATTACAAGTTGCTGGAGAGAGAAGAAGGAAAGCGTTTATTGTTGGCACGGTGGCAGTGATGGGGGCGATGGATGACATTGCTTAACCTCCAGCACGTCCAAAGACGTCTTGGGTTGCCTAGCAACCAGTCTGAGTTATTTAACGCCTTTTTAAAGGAATAGAGGGCCCAGCAGGGAGTGGGATGTTCCTGATTTAAACCGATTTGTATCCAGGAATTAACCTGCGAACGCTTCGAGGCCACAGCGTTTCAAACGGCATCGTTCAAGCAGCCCTGAATGAGAGGCTTTTATTTGTGTTTATCCATTTGTTTATTTGTCAGGGAGAAAGAAAAGCATTTTTACAACATTAAAAACAAACATCAGAGGTATTGCATTAAGTGTTTATTGCCAAAGGGTAATCCAACACCTGTCCCCAGTAAACTACAGGAAAATAAATGTGTGCATCAAAAAATAAAAACAAACAAAAAGACGAATACATGCACAAACACATTGGAGAAAGTACATCCACTCAAAACCGCAAAATAGCGAATAATAAAAACAATGCAAAACACAAGCAACTGTACATTACATAATGAGAGCAACCATAGGTACTTTGTTAAGAAAAAACGTTTATTAAAAGTATAAAAGTTCTTAACCATTTTAAAAACATTATTTTGTCTGTAAGACCTGTTGCGAATATTAAGAAATCCTGTCCAAACCTGGGATGCAGTTTATCAAATATTATGGCATATTTCTGTTTAACCAGTATAATTACAGCACAGACGTTATTGTTGTCAATATTGCATAATTGAGACTGTTAATAATATTACATACAGGCAACTGCCAAAATGAAGGAAACGCCAGCATAAAGTATCTTAATCGGGCTGCAACCTGACCATAGTATCCTCTCTGTGAAGCTGACTCCTCATTTAAAAAAAAATAAATAAATTACTAACCTTTTCCTTCCCGGTGTTACAGGTATGGTATGCAGCTGGCTGCAACAATGTCTATCGCTGTATTACTGCACTGATCTCTTGAGCGAACTATGATTGTTCTTACCATGTATTAATGCACATCTTGCTCTGGATAAGAGCGTCTGCTAAATGCTTAAAATGTCAAATGTAAGTTCTCAGACTGTTCTCAGTTCTCAGACAGACTGTTCTTGATGGAAGTGCCTGCTCACACCAGTATGCTTCCATTGTTTATGGACTATGGAATATGGATTTGTGTGTATTTATTGATGTATGTATTTTGCCAGTGTGAGAGCACGGAGGGGTCAGTGCAGCCTTCTCAAACCTGGGTCTCGTGCGCCCACTGCAACAGACCATTTATCCACGTTACATCTCAATTGGCCACAGTCCATAAACGCATCAGTTAGAAGTAATAGCCTCCAACATTTATTTATTTATTTCCCTCCGCCCCCCCCACACTTTACTTCCCCCTTTACTCGTTTGCTAGTTCCTGTGATGTCTGGCGTTTTTGAGGGATCTGCTTCTAAACATAGCCAGCAGTGTGATCGTTATCGTTATCTGACAAGACAAACGAGATGTAGAACAACTGTGGCGATATCTTCATTAAACCTCCCCCCCCTCTTTCCCCTCCTTTTCTGTTCCAGAGCAAAATACCATAAATTAAAATATGGCACAGAGCTCAACCAGGGAGACATGAAGCCCCCAAGCTACGACTCAGGTAAGTGTGTCACCCCCCTCGTTGCAGCTGATGTTTTTGAGGTGGCTTTGTGGCCACGTTGCGCCTCACTGGCCTCGATTACTTTTCTTGCTGTGTGTTTGTTGTCCACGAAGATGCAGCACTGTTGAAAGTCAGGTGCAATGCCATTACTCACCTGCAGGGGGGCCTTGGGGAAGTGGGCGTGTCTGTGTGCTTGATTGGCAGCTGGCCTAAATAAAGGAAAGCCTAACAGCCAGCAAAAAAACCCCAACAAAAACAAACTCCAGTATCGTTCATGCCTCCTGGCTTGGTTGGCCACGTTGGCTTTGTTTAATCTTTCCAAACAACTTTAATAATGGTTGCTATTATTCAACATTTGTTTAACAATAATTGTTAAATAATAATATGTTGTAATAAATTGCAACAAAAAATACAATCGCACTCTCCAGAGTCTCGGGAACGGTAAGCTGCTTGTTTTGAATTCCCGGTGGAATTACCTGCATGACGTAACCTGGCGGGGCGAGGGCCTGCCCTGTCTGCAGGAGTCCGATTACGCTGTTTCTCCCTCCCCCGGGCGGGCGGCACAGAGACCACAGTGCTCCCAGGCTCTCTCGCTCGCTCCGATGTGTAAACAGGTGGCATGGCTCATTCCTCCCGCCGGCTCCCTGGTGTTTTGAGAGGGCGTTCCCACGACACAGCGCCACTTTGGTGCGGTGGAGTTCAGTGTGGGCTCTCGGGAGTGTGTGTGTGTGTGTCAGGTGTTGTCACTTTTCTACACAGGGCACAGCCAACGTACCTAGAGAGCATAACGCCTCAGAGCGATTTAACATGCCAGCTAAGATTGTTAAAGATGATATTTGCCATTTAGCAGATGCTTTTTAAGTAAAGATGGCTACAGGGGTCTGTCTGGGTCTGGGAATGTCTGTTTGCAGATCAGAATAATTGAATCAACGAATTCAACCTTTGCTGTAATGTTTTAGCAACGCTGTCATGTGTTTTTAGCAGACTCGTTCGTGAAGGCAATGCTTTCTGACGTCTTTCTTTGTTGACAAAATTTAGATTCTTCCCATTGTTGACCCTCCACCCCCAACTGAAGACTGAAACTTGATAACCACTCTTCATGAGAATCATTCTTAGAACATTCTCTAAACATTGGCTGAATGTTCATTATCTACTGTCAGGTTTCTCCCCTCGGTTCAGTTCATCTCCATATTAAATATGAAAGTTCCTGTTGATGTGAGGAGCTTTGTATTTCCCCCGCCTCTATTCACTGGGAGATGTGAGCGCTCTGGCAGTGTAGATGAAGGGAGCACAACCACACCTGTACACAAACCTGTACCCAAACCCAAACCCACACACAAACCCACACAAACCCACACACAAAACCCACACTCACACCCACCCACACAAACCTCAAACCCACACCCAAACCCACACACAAACCTGTACACAAACCCACACTCACACCCACACACAAACCACACACAAACCTGTACCCAAACCCACACACACCCACCACCACACACAAACCCTGTACCCACACCGACCACCACACACAAACCCACCACCACACACAAACCCTACACCCACACCCACCACCACACACAAACCCACACCCACACTCAAACCCACACACAAACCTGTACCCAAACCCAAACCC
>JAINUG010000146.1:2452500-2688169 GCA_029706075.1 Aldrovandia affinis
TCACCCAATCAGCACAACTGAATTCCACTTCAGCCAGTCAGTGCCGCCTCTATGAATTTCCCTGTTGGTTGTCTCCAGTGTAGTCCGAGTTTCTTGGCCTGGATATACTAATCATTGATTTCTCCCTGTCAAAGGACACACTCATGTCTCACGTCACCCTCTCTACTTTAAACACCCAAGTCACTCTCGTTGATTACATTTTTCTTTACTGAAAATCAGACCTGGGTCAACTCCTTTTTTAAAAACTATTTTAACCCTTTAGATGCAATTAAATGTCCTGCAGATTACTGACAAGATGTCTTAAAAGAAACATCAATTTCCACCAATATTCAGAGCAAATGTCAACCTACGTTTTGGTTAGTAACATGTTTTGTTGAAAATTCTCAGAGATTTGCAAGAGTGTTTTAAAATGTTGCCAGCATCTGAAGTTAAAGTATTTCAAATACGTATTTGACCCAAGCTGTGCAGAGAATGTAATGTGTTGTATCTGAGACAGTGGCATAGCATTCGGTGGTGGGAGAGTGGAGTACTATTTGGTGAGAGAGTGGTGTAGTATTCAGTGAGAGAGTGGAGTAGTATTCAGTGGGAGTGGAGTAGTATTCAGTGGAGTAGTATTCAGTGGGAGTGGAGTAGTATTCAGTGGGAGAGTGGAGTAGTATTCAGTGGGAGAGTGGAGTAGTATTCAGTGGGAGAGTGGAGTAGTATTCAGTGGGAGAGTGGAGGAGTATTCAGTGGGAGAGTGGAGTAGTATTCAGTGAGAGAGTGGAGTAGTATTCAGTGAGAGAGTGGGGTAGTATTCAGTGGGAGAGTGGAGTAGTATTCAGTGGGAGAGTGGAGTAGTATTCAGTGGGAGAGTGGAGTAGTATTCAGTGGGAGAGTGGAGGAGTATTCAGTGGGAGAGTGGAGTAGTATTCAGTGAGAGAGTGGAGTAGTATTCAGTGGGAGAGTGGAGTAGTATTCAGTGGGAGAGTGGGGGAGTATTCAGTGGGAGAGTGGAGTAGTATTCGGTGGGAGTGGGGGAGTATTCAGTGGGAGAGTGGAGTAGTATTCGGTGGGAGAGTGGAGTAGTATTCGGTGGGAGAGTGGAGTAGTATTCAGTGGGAGAGTGGAGTAGTATTCGGTGGGAGAGTGGGGGAGTATTTGATGTGCTGTCCGCCTGAGCGCTCTGCCAGTGATGTAACCCACAGCTGCTGGCTGGCACAGACCAGAGAGAGCGGTCCAATGAACCCACTGCACTCCACAAAGACAATGCTGCGAGGGGGAGAGGGAGAGGGAGAGGGGGAGCGGGAGACATGGAAGGAGAGAGAGAGGGAGATGGCGAGAGAGAGACATGAAAGGAGAGCGAGAGGGGGAGAGAGGGAGATGGCGAGACAGGCAGGGAGAGAGATTTAAGAATCTGACAGGATGTGACCTACATCTACAAGCGATGGTGCTTCCACTCGTTCTCTGCCCCCCATTCTCCTGTTACACTGCTTCAGTTTCTTCCAATTATAGATGAGTTGCATGAAATGAAATTGTCCAAATAGATGTTGTAGATATTGCCAGTTTTGTATGTAAAGGCGGCGGCAGCATAAAGTAATTTCATAAGCTAGGTCAATAACCTTCTCTGTTCCTTAAAGCGTTTTTATCACGGAAAAAAGGGCAGTGTTGTATGTGCCAACGTCACAGCAAGAACTACTCAGGCCTTCATCAAAGTGCTTCACATCAGTGTGTGTGTGTGTGTGTGTGTGTGTGTGTGTGTGTGTGTGTGTGTGTGTGTCTGTGTGTGTGTCTGTGTGTGTGTGTGTGTGTGTGTGTGTGTGTGTGTGTGTGTATGTGAGTGTGTGTGAGTGTGTGTGTGTGAGTGTGTGTGTATGCATGCCAGAGAGAGAGAGAGCGAGTGTGTGCGTCTGCTTTCTCTCTCGTTCTGGATTGTAAAAAGCTGGAAGAGCACGGAGGGGTTTCTCATGTGTACCCCACCTGCCAGGCTGTGAATCCGAGCGCCGGACGGCACGCAGAGGGTCAGCCTCCGGCCAGAGTCGCTCACAGCCCAACCTGGACCGGGCGTTACGCACACCCTAAACCAGCTCGTTTACGCTGGGAGTAACTCCAGGGCACCAGCGAGGCGATCTCCCACCGGGGGGGAAGGAGAGCTAAGAGTGGGTCAGGGGGGCAGATTTAAGGAAGGAGGACGTGGGCCGCTCTCAGCACGGGGAGCAGGGAGTTCCCACTAAATGTTGGCTGGTGGGTTTTTACTCAGGGAGGGGTGCAGTGAGAAAGGGCACACACACACACACACACACACACATTAGGCGCTCCGCTACTTTGTAACAACGAGTCAGCGGGTGTCCCCCTGTGCTGACACAAACAAAAATGTGCTCTCTTCATCGTGATCGAAACAAGACGAAGATGAAGACGGAAAAGTTCATCATTCATATCCGTTATGTGGTGTGTGTGTGTGCCCCCCCTCTTCATACCTGCATGTTCGTAGAGCACTCAGGCTCAGAGTTTGGGGCTTGTGAAACAAAGTGATAAATGGTATTGCTCCAAACTGACATCCCTGAAGACAGAATGAATGTGAATGGGGCATTTTCTTTTCTCTCTCTCTCTCTCTCTCTCCGGGAGAATGGACAGTGTGAATGTGTGTGTGTGTGTGTGTGTGTGTGTGTGTGTGTGTGTGTGTGTGTGTGTGTGTGTGTGTGCGTGTGTGTGTGTGTGTGTGTGTGTGTGCGTGTGTGTGTGTGTGTGTGTGTGTGTGTGTGTGTGTGTGTGTGTGTGTGTATGTGTGTGTGTGTGTATGTGTGTGTGTGTGTGTGTGTGTGTGTGTGTGTGTGTGTGTGTGGAGAGAGAGAGAGAGAGAGAGCGAGCAGGACCGTGCTGGAGATGGAGGAGAGAATGAAAGAGGGATTGTGCTGGTGCATTCAGCCCCTCTGTGCCTGGCTGGGGAGGCTGGTACAGTGAGAGACGGGAACCTTCCCCCTCCGCCCCCTTTTCTTTTGCGTTTTTTTTTTTTTTTGTTGCGTTAAAGCTGGTACAAGATGATATTTTATCGAGCGCTCTCGCACAGAGACGCACGGACCCCGACGCCCCACGACATATCTCACAGGACCCCCCCTGCTACTGCTGCTGCTGCTGCTGCTGACTTTGCACTTTCAGCAAATCTCTAGCAAGGTACGTTTCTCCTCGAGCGTTTGCCGTCCCGGGCCGCTCTCTCTCGTGCTCGAAGCCGAGGCGGTGACGCTCTGAGCCTGAGAGCCAAGCCCATTTCTTTAAAAGCGTGCAGGGTGTTTTACGTGTGGGAAGTGCGCGGTCGAATTGGCTGCGTGTGGCGGGCGTCCCGTTCCGCTCGTGCGTTGTGACGTTGCCGCGGTGGTCGTGCTCTGGGTTTGTTTTTGGGGACCATGTGTCGGGGGAGGTTGTGTAGAGCATCCTTAGGGAGAGCCTCTTATTCCAGCACCAGCTGTTCCCACTAACACCCCATCAGTTCCCCTGCCTTGCTTCGACGGTCGGTCACCGAAGCACTGCCAAAACAGAGTGCTGCTTGGATTGAGCTTGTGTCTTTGGCGAAAATGAAAACAAAAAAGATGGAAAAGGTGTAATTATTATTATTTTTTTTATTTTTCTTATTATTTTTTCATCTCCCCACGAGCACCAGCTCACCTGTGACCTGGCTCGTCTCCATGGTGACAAGAATGAGTTATTCTGACATTTAAAATGCTTACTTTGTTAAAGTAAAATAACCGTAGGAGGCTGGGCTCTAGTCTTCTTCTATAGTGCGTTCCGTGGCTGTCGGGCTGTGTGGACTGGGCCCTGCCAGCCGTGTCCAACGCTGGCCTTTGTTTCCTCACCAGACCATCAGCACAAAGTGCAAGCCTCACAAAGACGGAGTGCTGATCTAGGATCAGGTTTCCCCTGTGCACACCTTAACCTCATCCATTATGAGCTGAAAGGCTGAACTAAGGTCCCAATAGTCTTCTTTAGGGTGTCCTATAATACAAAAAGTTTAAAAAATAAAACCTTATCGTGTTCACATCTTTAAAAACATTTTTTTTTTAAAGATTTTGTTTCAGATTTTCTCCAATTTTCTCCCAATTTAGTTGCCAATTACACCCCCCCCCCCAGTAATGTAGTCCTGCAACCGGTAGTGACGAAGGCGAAGTAACGTCTGAGACGGCACTCGCCAGGCCGTCGACCGTAACCCGGTACTACAGGGCCACTCCAAGGGCAACTAAACTGATACCTGGTATGAAAGGTCAAAGTTATGATGATGGACTTAAGGCACTCAATCTATTTAAACTTAGCAAACGGTGACTTAGTGGGGATTTGATTGAGTTTTTTAAATTCCTAAAAGGGATTAACAAAGTAAAATACCAAAGATTTTTTAAGATAAGTGGGGTCAGCAGAACAAGAGGCCACAGGTGGAAATTAGTTAAAGGCAAATTCCACACAGATATTAGCAGGTTTTTCTTTACACAGAGAGTTGTCAATGCCTGGAACAGCTTGCCAGGTCGGGTAGTAGAGGCAGAAACGCTTGGGCTATTCAAGTCCAGCCTAGATGCAGTACTAGATACTCTTTAGATTAGGACATGATGAGCCTAGATGGGCCGAACGTCATTATGTATTCTTATGTTCTTATGTTCTTATGCGCAGCGAACGTCCTGTCGGCTTCCCTCCCCCCTCCCTGGGGCGGACAGCTGCTGGCTCTCCCGGCCAGTGCCGACTCTGGCGAGACGGGGAATCGAACCCCGGTCTCCGTGGCCAGCGTCAAACGTTGTAACCACTGGACCACGCGGGAGGCCCGTTCACATGTCTTGCAAGAGCATTGTTGCTATACTATTACATCACCACTGTGCATCGTCACTGCGCAGTGACTGCGCAGCTGAGCTGGTGAGCTGGAGCTGGAGGTGGGA
Organism: Aldrovandia affinis; assembly: GCA_029706075.1. Lineage (NCBI taxonomy): Eukaryota > Metazoa > Chordata > Actinopteri > Notacanthiformes > Halosauridae > Aldrovandia > Aldrovandia affinis. The sequence goes on from JAINUG010000146.1 coordinate 2,457,390, forward strand.
GAAGCACTCTCCTGCACTCTCCTTATAAGGAGGAGAGCGCATTCCTGTCTGCCCTGCCAGGAAGTGATGTCACCAGCAATCTGACTGCACATTACGATTGGGCACACCAAGGAAAGAGAACAACCAATCAGGGATGAGAGAGAAAGAAACAGTGACTTCAGGTCCTATGAAAGAGGGAGGAGAAGAAGGTAAATGTCACATTCCTGTGCGGATAAGGTCCTGTACGGTAACGTCGCCTCCCTCATGAAAGGTGTTTTGCGCCGTGACATGGGTGTGTGGCCGGGAGAGATGGCAGAGATCTCAGGACCGGTGTCTGGCCCGTATGTGCTGCTGTGTTCACTCAGGCACGTCGGCTCAGAGTTGGTTCAGACACTCTGAAGCAGGGAACAGAGTACAGGCCTGCCAAGAGCATCAGTGAGTTAAACTGTCGCCGGGGCAACGAGGTAGCCATTCATAAGCACCGTGAATGAAAGTCACAATTCAAAATGGCCTCACCTCTCATACAGTAATGGCCGTGTGACTTCCTGGACTTGACTGGCAATACCGGACCGATTTCCGGGCGGATTCCGCAGTTTGACAGCTGATATGGGGGGTGGGGGATTTTTATCAAAAAAGCCAGCCCTTGTATTGAATTTGATTGCTCATTTTTGAATCTCTTTTTTTTATATATAATTGGAACTATAGTAAGGCCAGGCATACCTGGTGCTCATTGTCCCATTTGCGGCCTAGAAGTGAACGAAAACAGTGTCGGAACAGGTTTCAAACCCCCCTCCTCCCCCAACACAAACGCAGGCACCCCGATATCTCTATTGGTCGGGCGGAGCCACGCGTCTGGACGTGAATGACCCCATTGACGTGAGAAAGGGCCGGGGGCTCTGTTTCCACACAGCCACTGTGCTCATTCACAGACCCGCTCCTGGCTGACAGGAATCAGCACCACGCTCACCATGCCTGCCAGGCACGCTCGTCTCGGCTCTCTCCCTCCTCCCTCTCTCCCTCTCCCTCTCTCCTCTCCCTCTCCTCTCCCTCTCCCTCTCTCTCTCCCTCTCTCTCTCCCTCTCCTCTCCCTCTCCTCTCTCTCCCTCTCCCCCCTCTCCCTCCCTCCCTCTCTCTCCCTCTCCCTCTCCCTCTCTCTCCTCTCTCTCCCTTTCCCTCCCTTTCCCTCTCCCTCTCTCTCCCTCTCTCTCCCTTTCTCCCTCTCTTTCTCCCTCTCCCTCTCTCTCCCTCTCTCTCCCTTTCTCTCCCTCTCCCTCTCTCTCCCTCTCTCTCCCTCTCCCTCTCCCTCTCCCTCTCCCTCTCTCCCTCTCCCTCTCCCTCTCTCCTCTCTCTCCCTCTCCCTCTCCCTCTCTCCTCTCTCTCTCTCTCTCTCTCTCTCTCTCTCTCTCTCTCTCTCTCTCTCTCTCTGTGTGTCTCTCTCTCTCTCTCTCTCTCTCTCTCTGCTGGCCTCCGTCTCGCATTTAATAAGACGCAGAGTTTTCTCATCATCCTGCCCAGAATGTTTGCCAACAGCGACCCTGATACCACTCTCATGTATAATACAGCTATCAGTGTAGGATTTGTAACTCAGAGGTTGCAGGTTTGATTCCTCAGGTGGGGCTACTGCCACTGTCCTTTTGAGGTACTTAACCTGAATTGCTTCAATAAATACCCGGGTGTATAAATGGAATGAGTGTTAAAAAATTAAAAGTAAGCTCTTTATGTCTTAAAAAATGGAAAACCTGTGGCTTCTATGATGCTCTTTGAAGGCAGAAAGATGACCCCTGACCCCTGACCCCTAACCCTCAGCCCCTGTGTTACCCTGCTCAGGTACCTGCAGGAGGTGGGCTACACAGACACCATCCTGGACGTGAAGTCCCAGCGGGTGAAGGCTTTGCTGGGATTGACCGGAGACACGGGGGAAAGGCCTGCAGACAAGAACCCTGAGCCCATGGTGAACGGAACAGAGCTCTCCCTGAAGGGCAGCACCATGATTGGGTGAGCACCACCACTACATTACCCACAATGCACCGGGCTAGGGTGAGCACCGCCACTACACTACCCACACTACACTACCCACAATGCACTGGGCTAGGGTGAGCACCTCACTACATTACCCACAATGTACTGGGCTAGGGTGAACACTGCCACTACACTACCCACAACCACAATGCCACTACACACAATGGGCTAGGGTGAGCACACTCACAATACTGGGCATTACCCACAATGCACCGGGCTAGGGTGAACACTGCCACTACACTACCCACAATGCACCGGGCTAGGGTGAGCACCGCCACTACACTACCCACAATGCACCTGGGCTAGGGTGAGCGCTGCCCCTACATTACCCACAATGCACAGGGCAAGGGTGAGCACTGCCACTACACTACCGACAATGCACTAGGTAAGGAAATTCACTTAAGATTACTTAGCTTATGTTAAAAAGCATTTTAATAAGCAGGGGGAAGTTTGGGGTACGGGCAGCTTCAAATGTAAAAAAGACATAAGGAAAAAGCAGAAAAAGTACAAAACAAATTAAGACATTCAACAAAATGTAGAAAATCAATCTTTTTTATTTAGTTTTTATAATCAGGCTGGTGAAGTGGAGAAGTCACACACCCATTGGTCGTATTAATAATGGGCAATTTAGGGAGATGTGGACAGGGCGCTGAAATCTAAACCAGTGTGACTGTGCGGGGGGGGGGATGGGCAGCGGGCATTTCCCATCCCGTCTAATTGTACGGGTGGTGTGTTTGAAACACAGCCCTCGTTAACCTCCTCTGTGGGAACGGCAGCGCACTCTCTGTCCTGATGCCTAACGGGGGCAGGCCCAGTTCAAAGACGATCGTTAGCGAGTGAGAGTCGGCTGTCGCCCGCTCGGTCTCGGCCTGGCCTTTATCTCCTGGGTCAGACGCTGCTGGGTCAGACGGAAGCCAGCTGTTGTGGTGTAATGGTTAGGGAACTGGGCTTGTAACATTACCCAGGTGGGACACTGCCATTGTACCCTTGAGCTAAAGGTACTTAACCTGAATTGCTTCAGTTAATATCCAGCTGTATAAATGGATTGTGAAGAAATGTAAAACTGTAAGTCGCTCTGGATAAGAGCGTCTGCTAAATGCCTGTAATGTAATGTAATGTAATGTAATGTAATGTAATGTTATCATCTGGAGCTCTTCTGTGAGGTTTCTCTGAGAGTGACCGTCGAAGCTAAAAAGAGGCAGTGCGTCGCCCGTACACACTCGTGAAGTCCCATTAGCAGGGGCGGTCTTAATGTACTGGTGTGTTGTCAAATATGCTAATGGGCAGTAATGGTTTAATAGGCTGCCCCTAATGTCTGAGGCTTTGCTAATTGCCTGCTCTGCCTGATGCTGCTGGCGGCTCCTTTGGTCCTCTGCTCCGAGTGTTGAGCTCTGAGACGGGGGATTTCTCCCCACTGAACCCCCCCCCCCTTCACCTTCACCTTTAACCCCCGACCTGTGTGATGTAACCGTCTGTACTCTCCGGCTCATTGGCCCTTGAGTGTGTCGTTAGCCTTTGACCTCTGTGGACAGGTGTGTTCAGCTTCATTAGCGAGGTCTGCAGCGTGCGCACAGTGGGCTGGTCTCTCCTCCGCTCCGACGCACTGTTTCACAGTAAATGTGCGCGCTCTGATGTCGAGTGTTGGGAGGGAGCGTCTGCTAAATGCCTGTAATGCAATGTAATGTAATGTTATCGTACGGAGCTCTTCCATGAGGTTTCTCTGAGAGACAGTGAAGTGAAGGGTTGGGGTTCCTGTGCAGTGGGCGTTGTGAGAGTGGGGAGGAAGTGGAGTGTGTGCAGTCGATGGGCAGGAGGAAGGAAGGATCGAAGGCCAGGGTCATCGCCTCTTACTCTGTCTCCCTGTTTGCTGTGTGTGTGTGTGTGTGTGTGTGTGTGTGTGTGTGTGTGTGTGTGTGTGTGTGTGTGTGTGTGTGTGTGTGTGTGTGTGCGTGTGTGTGTGTGTGTGTGTGTGTGTGTGTGTGTGTGTGTGTGTGCATGCATGTGCGTGTGTGTGTGTGTGTGTGTGTGTGTGTGTGTGTGCGTGTGTGTGTGTGTCTGTGCGTGTGTGCGTGTGTGTGTGTGTGTGTGTGTGTGTGCGTGTGTGTGTGTGTGTCTGTTTGTGTGTGTGTGTGTTTGTGTCCCCGTGTGTGTGTGTGTGTGTGTGTGTGTGTGTGTCTGTGTCCCCGTGTGTGTGTGTGTGTGTGTGTGTGTGTGTGCGTCCCCCTGTGTGTGTGTGTGTGTGTGTGTGTGTGTGTGTGTGTGTGTGTGTTTGTGTCCCGTGTGTGTGCGTGTGTGTGTGTGTGTGTGTGTGTGTCCCCGTGTGTGTGTGTGTGTGTGTGTGTGTGTGTGTGTGTGTGTGTGTGTGTGTGTGTGTGTGTGTGTGTGTGCGTGTGTGTGTGTGTGTGTGTGTGTGTGCGTGCGTGCGTGTGATCAGGAAACCGGACCTGAGTGACTCCGCCTCGGTGCTCGAGGCGTTCAAGTTCATCGAGAGCGCCGCCGCCGAGTTCAGCGACGAGGACGAGGACGAGGACAGCGAGGGGAGGGACAAGACCATCATCGAGCCCACGACGGTGAGCGCAGTCTGCACCCCTCTCAAACACACAGGGAGTCACACGGACAGACAGCGAGACAGACCGACACTCGTACAGTGAAACAGACCAGACAGACAGACACGTGAGACAGACAGACAGACAGACAGTGAGACAGACAGACAGACACTCGTACGGTGAGACAGACAGACGGAGAGTACTCTTCTGTCCCACTCAGAGAGGAACACACAGGGGTCAGACTCTGACTCTGCAGCTCTGTCAATCTACTTCCTGTCACAACTCACACACACACCCACACACACCTGTCACACACATGCACACAGACACATGCACACACACACACCCACATGTCACACACATGCACACAGACACACACATCAGCACTTTTCTGCTTCCTGACCCTGCCTCTCCCACAGATGCTGAGGAAGAAGGGCCCGTCCTCCCCCTCGTCTTCCTCGGACATCAGCGACGACCCCGACACGGAGGAGGCCCTGAAGGGTTTCGACTTCCTGGCCAGCCCAGACGAGATGGACGGCTCGCCAGAGTCCCGGAGTGCGGGGGACGGCACGGACTGGGGTGAGACGGGGCGGGGTGGGGGGAGGGTGAGACTGGGACAGTCTGGGACATCCAGACGCACTGCACCACCACTGCTGCTCTCTACTGTCCAGGTGTATCCTGCCTGTAGAGGTTTGTGCCGATTGATTATGTATTGAGTTCAACGCCACAGTCATTCTGGCGAACGTGAAGTTTACTGGAGCCAACGTCCTCAAACCAAAACACTTTGAATGGGGGCTACACTGTAAATTCAGAGAGCTAGGCCGTGTAACCATACCTCTGTGCTCAAACTAGGGGTCTGATGGCGTATCGGTGTGACGGAATACCACAATATTAAAATATGAAATAGTACTATCATAAACTTAACGTAATACTGTGATAGTAAATCTCATGGCAAAAGCTATTTTCATGCGGGAAAAATATATTTCATGCGGGAAATGAGAGAAAAAAAAATATCCGAGTAAAATGTCTAAATAAAATGTCTAAGTAATATAATACCACCTCTTTAGCTGTTCTTGCATTTTGTTTTGTTTACAACACGATTGCGCACGTGCAGACAGCTCCCTCGCGTTTCACAACCCTGGTAGGTAGGTAGATGTTATTAGCTAGCTAGTCCCTTATAAAACCTGTGATTTCCGATGCCGTGGTGGTCTGTAATGACGAATTATATCGGCCCCAAAAAGCAAACTTGTTCATCTGTGTGGACTCACTTTGGATTCAGAAAAAAGATGGTGTTGTTGTTGAGAACGGATCTCCCATCTGTAGAGAATGTGGAAAACATGTAATGGCCAGAGGAGGGAACACGTCAAACCTTGCATTTCACCTGCGTGAGCATTATCCTTCATGCTATGCCACAATGGAAAAAGTGAGTAGCTAAATATAGTACTAGATCCGATAAGCTGATAACGCGATAAAGCAAAATGTTTCTTAATTTGCAATTTGAATGATTTAAATAGATTTAAACATACAATTTCAAGGAGTGACCTATATTCAGTTGCATTTTGTTTTATTGTGTCTGTGTGCCCCCCCCAGCACACAGACACAGAGACCCAAACCCTGTTTCCTAGTAACCGGCCCATTATCGCTCCACTGCAGGCCGTACAACGGGAGACAGAATAAAAGCATCACCAAAATAAAGGAAACACTTGAGTAAATGAAGGCTTCTGGAGGCTCTGCTATGGTGGGGGGTGCATTTTCCTGGCATGGTTTAGATCCACTCAACCCCTTAGAGGGTAAGGTAAATGGCAATAAATAAAAAGCCATTCACTGTGATCACCTTTATCCTGTGGTGAAGCACTCAGAAGTGGTCTCTTCCAGGGTGACAATGCCCCCATGCACAGGGCACGAGTGCTCACTGAATGGTTTGATGAGCATGAAAACTATGTAAACCATATGCCATGGCCATCTCAGTCACCAGATCTCAACACAATTGGACACTTTCTGGAGATTCTGGAGTGTCACCTGAGACAGAATTGTCCACCACAATCAACAAAACACCAAATGATGGAATTTCTCGTGGAAGAATGGTTTTGCATCCTCCAATAGAGTTCCTGACACTTTTAGAATCTGTGCCAAGGCACATTGAAGCTGTTCTGGCAGCTCGTGGTGGTCCAACACCCTATTAATACACTTGTTGGTGTTTCCTTTTATTTTGGCAGTTACCTGCATAGAGGCCATTCTCAGGTTATTTTGGTCAGCATGAGCAGTTTATGCACTGGACATCATCAGATGGAACATTTTGCTTTAAAATGATCACATTGCAATTTTTCTTGAGTGCATTCCTCACCATCCGCCAGATTCCGCATACAGGTTATAGGTCACAAGGTCAAAGGTCACAGAGGTCCCACAATAGTTTTTTTCCATTTCCTGTGTCTAACTCTAACCAGTTGTCATGGAATTGATTGAAAGTTTAGCACCGTTGTCCCTTACTCTTCCCTGGAACGTCGTCGATCCTCAGATCCAAAGGTCAAGCATGGAGGCAGACAGAGGCTGTCCCACCCCCCACCCCCGGGTTACCAAAGTATTGCCTTTATTTTGGCAGTTACCTGTATATTTCTCTATTGTATAAATTGAGTATTTCTTTGTCTTTGTGTCTACTTTGCATGCAGGTCGGTATTGGCCCACATGTCCAAATACAGTAATGTCTTGCTATGTACTATTGATTTTGAATTTTATTTTGCGTGTACGGATGGGTAACGGGGGAAACCGATCGGGTTGAGTGCCCCCTGCTTCAACGGGTATTACAGTATTAAATCGAGCATCAACTAGCTGTGGGTTCAAGGAAGCTTTGAATGAAATTCGCTCAGCAAAAACAAAAGGTAGGGGTCAGAAAGACAACCCTGAGATCAGATCAACCCCGGAAACCACGAACAAAAGATAAAACATCAACATGTTAGATTTGTTGATCTCCCGTTTTTTAGCAATTAAAATCTGTCTGTGAAAAGAACATAGACCAAACTTTTACAGGCCTACAGGTAACTGGCGAAATAAAGGCAATGCTTTGAATGGGTGCAGTACCATGAGTTTCCATCGGGGGTGCCACGGCCAGTACCAACCAGTACCTCCCCTTTCCAAGGAGCACACCCCACTCGTCTGGGATTCTCCCAGGGCCACTTAGTGTGTCCCCGCCACCCCCCCCCCCAGGTTACCAAAATATTGCCATTATTTTGGCAGTTACCTGCATGTACCTGTTGTAAGAGGCTGTAAAGGATTTAAAGTTTAGAAGTTAAAGGCTACATTTAAATGGTTTTCCTCTCGGTGTGCGTTTGTCTTTTGCCTCATTTCCCTCCTCCAGCACAGTGTTCCTGAAACACTCTGAAATACGGGAACCAGCAGAACTTCTGCTCACATGGCATGACGGTTGCTTTTAATGCTTAAGGGCCTGGCAGATGGCGCAGCGGTCTAACTTCGGAGTGGTGTGCGCTGCCCGTCTGGGACGCGGATCGAAACCCGCGTCTCTACCAGACCGGCCCTGGTTGTCAGCCCGATCGGAGGCGGCATTTGGGTGTCCGCCTCTGGGGGAGGGGGAGGGAGAGCCGGCACGAGTTTGTCGAGGAGAAGGTTAAGGAGTCCGTGGAAGAATTCCCGTCTCGAAAGAGGTGGGAACACTCAACCAGGAATGTGTGTCTGAATGTGTGTCTCGATCCCGGAGGACGGGCGACGAACTCGTGAGGGTGGGGAATTGAAGTAAATAGAGGGTTTAATTGGTAACCAAATTGGGAGAAAAAACTGGGAAAAAAAAATAAATGTATTAAAAAAGAAATACAAATTTATTTTAAAATTTTTCTTTTTCTAAATTGCCAAGCTTTTTTTTTTTTTCAACGCTTCATTTTCAGAATTGCCGCAGGTCATCAATTCGATTATATCTGTTGTGCGGTGGTTCTCTTTGTGAAATTGAAGTTTCAGCGATTCGGTTTTTGAGTTGTATTTTTTTTTGTTATTTGTTTTGTTTAAATCTCCCCTTTGTTTGCCTGCAGTTATGTGTGTGTGTGTTTTTGTGCCCTTGTTCTTTGTTTAAAAAAACAAACAAACAAAAAAAAAATAAAAAATAAACCATCACGGCTACCTGTGACCACCGTAGCCTTTTTTTTCCTTTTTTTGTTTTGTTCCATTCTTCTGTTGCCATCCGAAGAGAATCCAGTTGATTTTCTTCCTGGCTGTACGTGTCGGCATCGTCTCTGTGGCTTTAATGTGGCCTCAAGCTCTGACCAGGGGGCTCGCTAACCGGGACCGTCCGCTGAACAGCGCCCCCTTTGGCCATTTTAGTGAAGTGAAGAGAAAGAAAAAGAAAAGAAAAAAAAAGTCGGCCATGTTTGGTCGCTGCCGGAGTTGCTGTCTCCACGGCGACCCCAAACATCCCTCAAGCATGCTCTGTACTTGGGCACATGCAGGATTTCATTTTGTTTTGTTTTTTTGATCAAAAAAAAAAACGTGAAACATGGAGGCACGTTTTCATTTTCAAGGAACTTAATTTTTTTATTTATATATATTTATTTATTTATTTTTACCTTCCTCTCGATGGGGATTTTTTTGTCTTTCTCTGAGCGTTGTTGTCCTGGGGTTTCAGGGCCTAAGCCCAGCCTTCCAGACTGAATGGCCCTCTTGGTTTGTCTCCCCCTTGTTTAGAGAAGGAAGAACAATGTCCCATGCCTGAGGCCTGGGATGTGGACCAGGGCTTGATAACCAAACTCAAGGAGCAGTACAGAAAGGAACGCAAGGGGAAAAAGGGGGTGAAGAGTAAGTCTAAGTCCACCAGGGCGGCGCTACCTCCCTTTCTGCTAACAGGCTTAATGAGTCTTCATGGTGGGGGGGAGGGGGAAGAAAAAGAGAATAACCAATCACAACAAGCATTCTCTCCCTTCTTCCCATCTCTTCTTCTTCTGCTGTTCCTTCTGACACTCTCTGGCTGTCCTCGGCTTCCTGTACGCCGCCGCCCACGTACCCACTCTTGATTTCCGTGCGTCTCTTTCGCTCGTTTTTTTGTTTGTTTTCTCGTTGTTTGCTTGTCTGTTTCTGCTCACCGTGTGTCATCGTAACGCCACTTGTAATTGTCTCCCTCGCTCCTTCACTCATCCCCTCGTCCCCTGAATTTCCTTTCTCTATTATTTGTTTTGTTTTGGTTTTTTTCTTAACGCCGACCCGTTTGCTTTCTGTCTTGTTTACTCGCCCTGTAAAATCTGTCAGCGTCTTTTTTTTTTTGGGGGGGGAGACTATCCCCAGTGCCCTGTCTCTGCTTTGGCATTGCATTCATCCTTTTTCTAAATTTATTTTTTACAATTTCTTTCTTTCTCTCCCCTGCTCCTCGCTGGATAAGCGTGTCCAGACGTCATTCACCCGACAGCGCCATTCCTCCCCCGACAGCTCTGCCAGCACATTCCCTAAGACGACGCACACAGAGACCCGGCCTGCCAGAGATTACACATCGCTCGCTGCACACGCCAGCACACTCGGGCTGTTACCGTGACAGCCCTGAGACTGCCCCGCCCTTTTCGGGTTATGTTCCGCTAGTGATGCAATCCCGGCAACATGCCTCTCTTTCCCTAGGCCAGCAGCGCCCCCTGCATCACTCCCGTCGAACACCAACTGTCCCTTTAGAGAACTGGGCTTGCAACGGAAAGGTTGCAGGTTCGATTCCTAGGTGGGGGCACTGCCGTTGTACCCTTTGAGCAAAGGTACTTAACCTGAATTGAGTTCAGTAAAAATATCCAGCTGTATAAATGGAATGTATGTAAGGAAATGTACACTGTGTAAGTCGCTCTGGATAAGAGTCTGCTAAATAGGTAGAGTACGATGCAGAATACAGACCCTGTAGAGTTCAGCTTCTTTCAGAAGCGCACACACCCTCGTCCTCAGCGGCACTGGTGTTTTGTGGCCCGCTGAACAGCGAGCCCTGCGGCGTCTAATCCTCAAGCCTACGTTTGTCCGCCCCTTTCTTTCCTTTCTTTTTGTACCCTTCTTTTCATTTATCATTATTTTCTGTGCAACTCAATATTTCTGCCTTAATCCTCTTTTTGTATTTTCTGCCCAGCCCCCGCCGCCAAACCCCACCCTCCAAATTAGATTGTCATGTTGAATGAGAGTTGTGTCTTCCCCTTTCTTTTGCGTTGTGAGGTGGATGAGTCATTCCTCTGAGGATGGGGGGGTCGGCCTCGGATCCTGTGTTGTTGCCCGATGGGGGGGCACCCCCATCCTCTCGCATCCTGGTTTTGGGGGAAGAGGGAGTTTCAGCTCAACCATCACGCTACATTTCTTCCTATGAGTTTTCTTCTGTCGCTTTGCTCTTGAGTTCCATGCCGGCTTCAAACGGGTCGCCACAGCAACAAAACCAAGCAACAAAAACGAAAAAAAAAACAACCTCCACTGCTTTTCCACGTCTGCTTCTTATCTCAATCTCATGAAAACTCTTCTCTCTCTTTTCTCTCCTTCTTATTTTTTTGTCTTTTCTTTCCTTTTTTAGTTTTCTCGTGCTTTAGAGTCGGTTCTCCTGTTGCCTGTGTGTTAATACGCTGTCCCCCCCCTTGTTCAGGACCAAACCGGTCCAAGCTCCAGGACATGTTGGCTAACCTGAGGGACGCGGAGGACCTGCCCCCGATGCAGCCGTCGGTCGCCCCCCCCGCGAGGCCCAGCGTGGCCCGCCTCAACGAGCACGAGGCCAGCCGCACTGACGAAGGTACCCCCCCCTCCCCTCCCCCCCTCCCCTCCCCTCCCCTCCCCCCCCCCCCTCCCTCCCCTCCCCTGCCCCCCCCTCCCTCCCCTACTGCCCCGCCCTCCCGCCCTACTGCCCCGCCCTCCCGACCCTACTGCCCCACCCTCCCGCCCTCTACTGCCCCGCCCTCCTGCCCCCCCTCCCCTCCCCTCCCCCCCCCCCCGCCCCCTCCCCTCCTCCCCTCCCCTCCCCTCCCGCCCTACTGCCCCCTCCCCTCCCCTCCCGCCCTCCCCCCCTCCCCTCCCCTCCCCTCCCTCCCCTCCCCTCCCCCCGCCCTACTGCCCCGCCCTCTCCCGCCGTTACCACCAGGCTGCCTCCTGGCTGCGGGGGCCTTCCCGGTACCTGATGAGCTGGCCCGGTCTCCCTGCGCAGACCCCACAGGGCCTCTCCAGGGCTCCTCTGGGTCGGGAAGACGTACCTGAAGGTCACCTGTGTTTCCTGTAGACGCTGTGGACATTTAATTATTTATTCATTTATTCATTTATTTTATCAGGGACATGGCAAAATCATTGTTACAATCAAAAGCATCAGATCCATTGCTTTAAGTGATTATCTAAAAACGATAAACTACAAAAAAGAAAAGTATATATCAAAATGTTTTAATAAATCAAACAAAATACATGCACAAATGCACTATATGGCCAAAAGTCAGTGGACACCCCTACTAATTATTGAGTTCAGGGGGCTCAGGGTTTGGGATAGGCCCCTTAGTTCCAGTGAAGGGTATTCTTAATGCTACAGGATACGAAGACATCTTAGCCAATTGGGCGCTTCTAACTTTGTGGCAACAGTTTGGGAAGGCCCTTTGCTGTTCCAGCATGACTGTGCCCCTGTGCACAAAGCAAGGTCCATAAAGACATGGTTAGATGAGTTTGGTGTGGAGGAACTCGATTGGCCTGCACAGAGCCCTGACCTCAACCCCATTGAACACCTTTGGGACAAATTAGAACGCCGATTGCGAGCCAGGCCTTCTCGTCCAACATCAGTGCCTGACTTCACAGATGCTCTTTTGGCTGAATGGGCACAAATTCCCACAGACACACTCCAAAATCTTGTGGAAAGCCTTCCCAGAAGAGTGGCAGCTGTCATAGCCACAAAGGGGGCTTTGACACCGGCCACGGAGACCAGGGTTCGATCTCTGTCCCTCCAGAGTCGGGGCGGCAATTGGCTGTCCGCCCCAGGGAGGGGGGAGGGAAGCCGACACACACAGTTCGCTGCGCACAGGAGTGGTTCTGGGGTGCCGGAATTACAGTCGACAGCATGACGAGTGCTGTCTCGGAGGAGGCAGCTCTTCACCCTTGTCACTGCCGGTCACAGGGCTACGGCAGCGAACTACTAGGGGTAGGGGGATTGAACTAAGCACACGGGTAATTGGTTGCCAAATTGGGAGAAAACGGGGTAAAATCGGAAAATAAAATTCTATAATAAAAAATTTAAAAAAGGCTTCAGGTCTCATTCCTGTCCATTCTGCCGTTTCCAGTAGAGGCGATGACGTTCCCCCCCACGTCTGGGAAGTCTTTCATCATGGGCGCCGACGAAGCCATGGAGAGTGAGATGGGCCTGGGGGAGCTGGCTGGCCTGACCGTGGCCAACGAGGCGGACAGCCTCACCTACGACGTGAGTAGCCAATCCTGGACACTGCGCACCACTTCCTGGTTCAGCTAAGGTTTTCCATTGGCTACTGCAAATTCTACAAAGTGTTACATTACGTTTACGGAATGGCATTTAGCTCTTATCCAGAGCGACTTAACCCAGTTCACATTTCTTTATATACAAACTATTTATACAGCAAACCAGCAATTCAAACCTGAAGTACAATTTATTACACTTTTTTTTTTGCTCAAGGCTCTTATTCAACGACTTACACAGTTCACATTTCTTTACATATAATGCATCTATACAGCTGGATATTTTACCTGGGAACCTTGCTCAACCAGTGCAAATCGAACCAGCAACTTTATATTTTAAAGTATGTAGAGGCTCCCAAATCTTCAGCGCTAAGGTTCTCTGCCACCAGCACCCACTGCACCAGTGATAGTCTGCACAATTCGATGGCGTGAAATCAATGGCGTCTGTAATTAATCTGTGACAGCAAACCAGATTTGAGACGGTACTCCTGTATCTATGCCAGTTCCTTCAAAGGCAACATTTAGGATTTGTTTCTCAGTAAATATATATATATATATATCTTTTTTTTTTGTTCAGGCCCAACGATTAAAGGGGTTAGCAGAAATTAACAATGGGACTTTCATTGAAGGAAAGGATAGATTAATTGGTGAGGATACTCTCATGTGGGGGCATCTGGGGCAATATGTAGATTAAATATCGCACCTTAATGGCTTTGCGCAGGCAGAATGCATTCCTAATGAAGTGGTAATTAGCAGCACAACTTTCAGACTCAGCAGCCTTCCACTGAGCCCTCTCTAGGCTTTGGACCCCCTGCCAGCTTCCAGTCACGATGGCTGCTTCTGATGCTTTCTGGGAAGGGAACTCATTAGATTTTTTTATCTTTTTTTTTCTAAATTGGTGGCCTCTACTGAACACAATGTCCTGGAGAAAGACAGTGTACCCTGCTGCGTAAGAATTACAAGCCTCCCGTTCCAGCAGAATAAATTGTATTTTGCAGCTTTTGGCAAACACGACGGTAAACAACACACACACACACACACACAAAAATCAATTAACTTTCTCGTACCTGAGCTGGTGTAAGAGCAGGCCACGGCTTGGTGAATGTCGATGTTTGACACGCCTTTTTTAATTACTGCTGCTTTTGACTCCAAATCGATTCCCATAAAGGGACACAACGAACGTGGTCTGGGGGCAAACTGTGCCACCTCACTCACCTAGGCTACACAGCGTGGTGCAGCCCCTGAAACACAGATCTCAGCAACTTGTTTTTAACGTTTGGGGTGAAGAAACTGCAGTGAAATATAGTAGTGCTCCCCAGAACACATGACATCTCAGCAAGAAGAACACAAATCTATTACATTCCGTTGTACTGTTATCAAAGTGTATCACAGGGGCACTTGTTCTAAGTGCAGGTTGCCCACTGCAGCCTGGGTTTGAGCCCCTGGCTTTGGCCAGGAGTCCCATTCGGTGGTCGTGATTGGCTGTCCACCACAGGGGCAGGGGGGAGGAAAGCTGGCATGAGCTTGCCGCATGCACAGGAAAGCATATCTGTGTGGATCGGAATCACGGTTCCGTCTCGGTACGGTATGGCGGTACGGCATAGTTGCAGTGGCAGAAATCTTTTAGTGTCTCACGTGATATTATCTTTTACTATATTATACTGTATTTACTTGTGTGCCTTATTAAATAATATCACATCATTTTGAATGTTTCCTGTTTGGGATTGAATGCATGTTCCAGACTCCGTGTTCCCATCCCCAGATCACAAATAACAAAGACGCACTGAGGAAGACGTGGAACCCCAAGTTCACGTTGCGGAGTCACTTCGACGCGATCCGCGGCCTGGCCTTCCACCCGACGGAGCCCGTGCTGGTGACCGCCTCGGAGGACCACACGCTGAAGATGTGGAACCTGCAGAAGACCGCGCCCGCCAAGAAGTAAGCCTTACCGTGGTTCTGTGTGGCTCAGTTGGTAGAGCACGGCGTTGGCTTGGCTCTTAGGTTGTGGGTTCAATTCCCACTGGGGCCACATATACTGAAAAATGTATGCATTCACTACTGTACGTCGCTCTGGATAAAATCGTCTGCTAAATGGCGTATATTATTATTATTATTATTACCGCCACGGCCTGCCATCCCGTACCAAAATAAAGGCAACACTGTGAGTGTCCATCGAGGGGGTGTCATGGCGGGTACCGGCACAACCCTCCCCTTTCCAACAAGTTACCTGTGTGTGTGTGTTTAATGTGCTGTGTGTTTGTGTATGTGTGTGTGTGTGTGTGTGTGTGTGTGTGTGTGTGAAAATGATCTCAATTTTGTCATTTGATCACAGTGTGTGTGTGCATGGTGAAAATGATCTCAATCTTGTCATTTAGCCTTTAAGGCATGGTGAAATGCACATTAGCCTTTAAGGCTAGCTAAATGCATTAGCGCTCACGAAATTAAGTAGAATTCCATTGAACTCTTGAGGATTTTGTGAAGCCCGTCCGTGTGTTCCAGAGTGAAATTCAGAAATTCACCGCTGAGCCTCTCTGAACACCTGTGTTTAAGCACAGCGAGTCACGGAGACCGCTTTGACTCGTTTCACTCAGAGCGATGTCTGACTGTCTTCCCTCTCGTTCCAAGGAGCGCCGCCCTCGATGTGGAGCCCATCTACACATTCAGGGCCCATCGGTGAGTCCGGCTCTGGGGGATTGGGGATTGGGAGGATTGGGAGGCTCTTTGTCACTAAGAAACACTTACAGATGACGTGGTGTCTATAGTCTATGAGCATGTCAGAATCAACTGGGGAGGCCAAGGCCTATGTCCCTTAGAGATGGAAAATGGGGGATAGACTTGCAGCACTGGGTGTTATCACTCTCGGGTGTTATCACCCTTTCTTCTGTCCTTTATTCTCATCCCTCGTTTTGTTTGATAAATTTGACCAGTAGACTGTTTACAAGCCGAAGCCAAAAAAACTATCCATATCGTTGTAAAGCTGAGCTTCACAGCTATAGCACCACATTTTGGTTGATGTCAGTGGTGATTTTAGAGCCCATTTAGGAGGGCTTTAGCCCCCCCTGTCTTTCATCTCAGCCTCCCTGAAAATGTTTAGTCATTCTTTTCTAAAAAAAAAACATTTTCCTTTATATCTATTTTTAAAAATAGCACAGATAGAGAGAGAGTGGTATTTCAATTTTGGGAGTCATCACCATTGTGGTGTTTTTGTTTTGGGGAATGTAACAGTGATTTAATTTAAAATCTAGACTTGTGTTTTGCATGTGTACATTCTCAATGGGGGTTGAGCCCCCCTAAAGGTCAAATCCTAGAGTTGCCCCTGGTTGATGTGGTCCACTGACATGGACTAGCTGGTACACAGTGCTGTGAGGGTTGTGGTCTCACCTCTACCCCCCCAGTGGCTCCGTGCTCTGTGTGGTCATGAGCACCACGGGAGAGCAGTGCTTCAGCGGGGGCGTGGACGGGACCATCCAAAGCTGGAACACCCCCAACCCCAACATCGACCCCTACGACTCATATGGTATGACCCGCCGTTGTCAGTCATTGCATCGCTTGCTTGGTTGGCAGACAGCCTTATCCAGGGTGACCTACACGGGTTATGTTTTTACACAACATTAACTCAGATTAAGCACCTTGCTCAAGGGTACAGCGGCAGTGCCCCATCTGGGGTTTGAACCTGCAAATCTGGATCCTTAACCAGTACAGGACTGATGAGAGAAGAGGTCACCTTCCTCTTTGAGTCTCCCATGTGATCATGTGACAGGGGAGTATTTAAATAGCAGTCTGTGCAGTGCTCTAGACTACGACTAAGTGTGCAATGGCTGGTCATGCTTCCCCCTGTTACTTGTGCAACACTAATGTTGTGAAATGTCTGAATCACTACATAGTCATTTATTTTAGTCAGTAAAATAACAGCTCTTTCACCCAGTGGCTGTGTGCTTAGGCACCATGTGATAATGGATTTGGAGGCTGTAGGTTTTTCCTGGGAAACTTTGATGCCGATTGTCTGTCTCGTGGGGGGTTGCGGCACTTATGCTGGTGGCAACAGAGAGGCCTCTGCAGACGAAGACAGGCCCCAAATGAATATTCATCTCCCCACTACACATGAAGAATACAGGCTTACAGCTTTGATCTCCTGCCGTGTCTAGTTGACTGTGTTGTCTTGAGTTTCGGCACTTTAGCCCAAACGGAGACACAATCTAAACAGGGGAAGTTGTTGTTCCTGCTCACTGCAGTGCAGCTGGCGGCTCTCACATCTCTCTCTCTCTCTCCCTGTTGTAGAGCCCTCCGTCCTGCGGGGGGCGCTGTGCGGGCACACGGACGCCGTCTGGGGCCTGGTTTACAGCGCCTCGCACCACCGCGTCCTCTCCTGCTCCGGTGACGGCACGGTGCGGCTCTGGAACGCTGGGGACACCTCCCCCGCCCTCGCCGTCTTCAACGAGAACGGAGGTGAGAGCCCGCCACCAAAAAGCATAACGTTACAGTACTATGAGTCCAACCAGGCTGCTCATAACCTTACAGTACTATGAGTCCGACCAGGCTGCTCATAACCTTACAGTAATATGAGTCTGACCAGGCTGCTCATAACCTTACAGTACTATGAGCCTGACCAGGCTGCTCATAACCTTACAGTACTATGAGCCTGACCAGGCTGCTCATAACCTTACAGTACTATGAGCCTGACCAGGCTGCTCATAACCTTATAGTACTATGAGCCTGACCAGGCTGCTCATAACCTTACAGCACTATGAGCCTGACCAGACTGCTCATAACCTTACAGTACTATGAGTCTGACCAGGCTGCTCATAACCTTACAGTACTGTGAGTCTGACCAGGCTGCTCATAACCTTACAGTACTATGAGCCTGACCAGGCTGTTCATAACCTTACAGTACTATGAGCCTGACCAGGCTGCTCATAACCTTACAGTACTATGAGCCTGACCAGGCTGCTCATAACCTTACAGTACTATGAGCCTGACCAGGCTGCTCATAACCTTCCAATACTATGAGCCTGACCAGGCTGCTCATAACCTTCCAATACTATGAGTCTGACCAGGCTGCTCATAACCTTACAGTACTATGAGCCTGACCAGGCTGCTCACAACCTTACAGTACTATGAGCCTGACCAGGCTGCTCATAACCTTACAGTACTATGAGCCTGACCAGGCTGCTCATAACCTTACAGTACTATGAGCCTGACCAGGCTGCTCATAACCTTACAGTACAGCCTGACCAGGAGCCTGACCAGGCTGCTCACAACCTTACAGTACTATGAGTCTGACCAGGCTGCTCATAACCTTACAGTACTATGAGCCTGACCAGGCTGCTCATAACCTTACAGTACTATGGGCCTGACCAGGCTGCTCATAACCTTACAGTACTATGAGCCTGACCAGGCTGCTCATAACCTTACAGTACTATGAGCCTGACCAGGCTGCTCATAACCTTACAGTACTATGAGCCTGACCAGGCTGCTCATAACCTTACAGTACTATGAGCCTGACCAGGCTGCTCATAACCTTACAGTACTATGAGCCTGACCAGGCTGCTCATAACCTTACAGTACTATGAGCCTGACCAGGCTGCTCATAACCTTGCAGTACTATGAGTCTGACCAGACTGCTCATAACCTTACAGTACTATGAGCCTGACCAGGCTGCTCATAACCTTATAGTACTATGAGCCTGACCAGGCTGCTCATAACCTTACAGCACTATGAGCCTGACCAGACTGCTCATAACCTTACAGTACTATGAGTCTGACCAGGCTGCTCATAACCTTACAGTACTGTGAGTCTGACCAGGCTGCTCATAACCTTACAGTACTATGAGCCTGACCAGGCTGTTCATAACCTTACAGTACTATGAGCCTGACCAGGCTGCTCATAACCTTACAGTACTATGAGTCTGACCAGGCTGCTCATAACTTTACAGTACCTTACAGTACTATGAGCCTGACCAGGCTGCTCATAACCTTTTTGGGCATAGTGTGGGTGGGTTTGACGGACACCTCTCTCCTCCTATCGCAGAGCTGGGCGTGCCCTCCTCGGTGGACCTGGTGTGCAGTGAGCCGGCCCACATGGTGACGTCGTTCAGCACCGGCCAGACGGGCCTCTTCAACATGGAGACACGGCAGCTGGTCCTCAGCCTGGTCCCTCAGCCTGGCCCCCAAAGTCCATCACCCCTCTGGTGAGACCCCTCTGGAGCTGTCCAATCACACTGCCACACCCCTCTGGCACTGTCCCCAAACCTCTGGAGCTGTCCAATCACACCCCTCTGGCACTGTCCAATCTCTGGAGCTGTCCAATCACACCCCTCTGGCACTGTCCAATCACACCGCCACACCCCTCTGGCACTGTCCAATCACACCGCCACACCCCTCTGGCACTGTCCAATCACACTGCCACACCCCTCTGGAGCTGTCCAATCACACTGCCACACCCCTCTGGCACTGTCCAATCACACTGCCACACCCCTCTGGCACTGTCCAATCACACTGCCACACCCCTCTGGCACTGTCCAATCACACTGCCACACCCCTCTGGCACTGTCCAATCACACTGCCACAGCCCACTGTAGTGCTGTCCAATCACATTGCCATGCCCCTTTAGCCTTGTCCAATCAACCTGCTGCATTTCCTCTAGCACTGTCCAATCACACTGCCACGCCTCTTTAGCGCTGTCCAATCACAGCGTCTCGCGGGGCCCCTTAAGCACTGCCCCTTCCTCCGGCTGGATATAGGGGGTCTCATTTATCACTCTGTATCTACGCTCTGTATCTTCTAATTTTGTGTATTTTATAAAGCAATTTTTTTTTAAACCCCCAACATATTTCAGTCATCGAGTATAAACATGAGATTTGGGGCCTCGCCTGGTTTGTGCAGATGAAAGATGTTCACTTCTCCCGCGTCGCTGTGTCTGTCTCGCGGCTCTTCCACAGGCGCTCCCTGCCAGATCAACAAAGTGCTGAGTCACCCCACCCTGCCCATCACCATCACGGCGCAGGAGGACCGGCACATCAAGTTCTTCGACAACAACACAGGTACGAGGAGGAGGGCTGTTCCCCCTGCAGCCAGCAGGGGGCGTTTTCTGTGTTTCTTGGCAGTAGCAGTTGGCCCTTAGCCACACCGCTAACGAGCTAATGACTAAAAAGTGTCCGGAAATGATCCTTTGAAGTAGTCAGCTGATTTGGCCTATAATGAACCGATTGGTGTCATTATGGATCGAACAAATCATAATTAGTTTTTTCTTGCAAGACCAAGACCGCACCAATCACATTCCTCGTTAGTGAGAGGTCCAATCATCTAGTCCCCCCCGTGTAAACCTGCATGCCAGACCACTGTTTTAGGCGAATATTGCTGCTTACACTGAGTTTCAATAGGGGCAACAACAACAATAAAGAGACCATACCAGACCCAGTGGATACTTAGCATACTGTATATATACTCCATATATATATATATATATACTTATACTCCAGCTGAATGCTCTTGTGGCTGCCTGGTCTGCTCTCTGTGAGGTGGTCATACATCTAACTCTGTTAGTGTGGTGGACAGTAGCAGTGCGCAACTCTACACTTGCTTTTGAGCCAGTATGATGAAGTGAAGGATGATGTGAGCTGGCAAAAAAACAAACATACATTATGGTTCTCAGTAGGTAGAGAGGGGACCACATATACTGAAAAATGTATGCATTCACTCCTGTAAGTGGCTTTGGATAAAAGCGTCTGCTAAATGGCGTTAAATATATATATATATATACACTCTCTGGGTATCACTTTGTTAATCTGGCTCCTTCTATCGGCAGGAAAATTGATCCACTCCATGGTGGCCCACTTAGACGCGGTCACTAGCTTGGCTGTGGACCCCAATGGGCTGTATCTGATGTCTGGAAGTAAGTGCTGAACCCGCCATGTCTGAAATGCATCTCGTGTTGAATGGGTTTTTTTTTTTTTTATGTTATTTTTGGAAATATCTGGCCTCCTTTCACAGGCCTGGCAGGGCTGATTAAAATGACATCACTGGTGTCTGGGGCAACGATTGTGTGATTAGAACAAAAACTGTGACGATTATTCAGAGCTGCAGTTCCTCTGATGTACAGTAGAGGGCACATCAACAATATTAGCACTTGTCTTTGGGTAGGAAGAGAGATACAGCTATATATTCTCAAGTTATTGTGGGAATGTATTAATATTTGCTTTCTTGCAGCCTCATTGCAACCTTTTTATTTTTTCAAATAATATATTTATTATTTACGAACTTATTTTCAATATACTGTGTACGTACACCAGATTATTACACCAGTTGTAATTATTTTCAAAATCATAAACTATACTCATGACATCCTCTCTCCCTCTCTCTCTTGCTTTCCACCTCTCCCTCTCTTCCTCTCCTCCCTCCTTCTCTTTCACTCTCTCCCTCTTTATCTCCCTCTCACTCTTTCCCCCTTTCTTCCCCCTCTCTATATTTTCTCTCTCTCTCTCCCTCCCTCCCTCTTTCTCTTCCCCCTTTCTCTCTATCACTTCCCCCTCTCTCTCTCTCTCCCTCTCCCCCTCCCCTCTCTCTCTCTCCTCCCCCTCTCCCCCTCTCTCTCTCCCCTCTCTTTCCCCTCTCTCTCTCCCCCTCTCTCTCTCTCTCTCTCCCCTCTCCCCCTCTCTCTCCCCCTCACTCTCTCTCTCTCTCTCTCCTCTCCCCTCTCTCTCTCTCCCCCCCTCTCCTCCCTCCCTCCCTCTCCTCCCTCTCTCCCTCTCTCTCTCCTCCCTCTCTCTCCCTCTCCTCTCCCTCTCCCCCTCTCTCCTCTCTCTCTCTCTCCCCCTCTCTCCCTCTCTCTCCTCCCTCTCCCTCTCTCTCTCTCTCTCTCTCTCTCTCTCTCTCCCCCTCCTCTCTCCTCTCCCTCCCTCTCTCTCTCTCTCTCCCCCTCCCCCTCCCTCTCCCTCTCTCTCTCCAGGTCACGACTGCTCCATCCGTCTGTGGAACCTGGAGAGTAAGACGTGTATCCAGGAGTTCACGGCTCACCGTAAGAAGCTGGACGAGTCGATCCACGACGTGGCGTTCCACCCGACCCGCTGCTACATCGCCAGCGCCGGGGCCGACGCCCTGGCCAAGGTGTTCGTATGACGCCGAGGCCCGCTTCCCCCCGCCACTGCCACCGACCAATGGGGACGGAGACGGGGCGGGGCTTAAGAGGTGGGACGCCGCCCCCACCCTGCCCCCAACCAATCAGCTCCTTCGCCGTTGGCTCCCCTGCCCCCCCCCCCCCATTGGCCTGGGAAGAGCTCGGGCAGTGGACCTCCTCAAACACCCCCACACACCCCCAGTGAGAGACAGAACGTCCAGGGCAGTGGTAGATAAACCCTCCCCCCCTCCCCGCACCCCCATCCAGGCAGGCCTGGGTGTGATCAAGGCTTGGGCGTGTCCTCAATCCAGCCCACACAGGAAGGGACTAACTCATATCCATCGCACAGGTGGGTCAACGTGAGGTTTAAGATCGTTTATTTTATTTTATTTTTTTCATTTTTATTATTATTATTTTTTGTTTTGTTTTGTTTTTTTAAATGTCAGAGTTCCACCAAGGTGGAAGGTGGAACAAAAAAAAAAATCTTAACTCCATCCCAGCCCCTATGCCCCGCCCTCACCTCCAACGCCCCAAGATGGCCGCCTGTTCGGTGTGCTCGTTTTCTCAGCTTCGGAGAATCTTTACACAAAGTGGGACGGCCCCTTTTTTGAAGCAAGCGTCGAGTGGCGTCAGGACAGATACGTGAGGGGGAAGAGGCATGCCCCCCAACCCCCCCTGCTTCCCAAACTGCTTGCCTTCGCTTCGTATTTTTAAACATTTAACGACAATGTGCCTTTGCTTCAAAATAGGGTCTTGAAACCAACGTTGTTTTACCAAGCGTTTTCTTTTGGTGGTGGGCTTAAAACCGTGTCAATTTTTAACAAAATATTGGATGTAAAAAAAAATTATAATAATAATAATGAAAAAAAAAAAAATCTAAGTATAATTATTACAATAAACGCAATATGTATATTCCGTCTTAAACCTTAAAATAAAGTCTTGAGTTAATTTGAGTGCTTTGTTAATAGACTGGAAAGAGGACTGTTCACTGGGAGTGGGGCTGAATATGGCAGGAAGTTGACTGACCAGTGGGGTGGAGTGTGGGCTCTGCTGTTTCTTTAGCTCTGCTAAAAAGTGGCCCTGCAGACAGGAACTCCACCCCATAGTTTCTGGAGGCTAGTTATGTGATGACCTGTGGTCAATACGACACCACTAATGACATGTGGTTCATTTTAGTGTGGTGAAAGCTGCAAAAGATAGTATATAGACATTTATTTTTGGTGTAGATTTCTGAGTGGTCACAACTTTTTTGCAAATTCCTCTCAGCCCATTATATTATTTTTATAAATATAGAAGAACTGGATTTTAGAGTATCGCAGATTTACTTATTTTGCTTCGATTCACAAACACCCCCCTTCCCCATGAAACCTAAATGAGTTGGCTGTTTTCTACTAGTTTTTGCAGACATGAAATGTAACGTTTGCCTTTCTGTTGTTTCCTGTTGCACTGGCTATGTTAAGCGAACATTACGTTGGTTGTTTGTCGTCACTCTTTGTAAGAGCATCGCAGCCTGTCTTCAATCCGTACATTGTACCATTGAGATGAACCCTTATTCCAAAATGGCTGAGAAACGATGGCTTCGCTTGCCAAAAACATTGTAAATGCAAGCGCCAGGCCAACGAGCTACGAGCCCACTTCTCGCAGCTTGTGTCTGCGGGGTTTGGAGCTCACCTTTCTTAAACATACGAAGTGTATAGACCATACGTCACAGGGGTGCGTACGTTGCCAATGCTGTAATATATTAACAAAATAGAAGTCATGTGAAATCACATTTTTTTTCAAGAAGAAAAGAAAAAAAGGCCTAGCCTTGCGTCATTTTGCTCACAGTTAGATAAATTCATCGGGGGCTATTTTAAAAGTAATTTGAACTCGATTTGAATTGATCTCGTTGCGTAACCAAGTTTTTTGACAACGCTCTGGTTTAATGGACGTCCTTATTGTCCACAGAACTTGCTTGACCTCTGCCTCCAGACAAACTGCATTGGAATTTGTTTGCAGTGATGAAAGTTTTTGTCTTTTTACCCCCTCCAACCCCACTTGCTTTTACTGTGTATTTATTGTGTTCTCTTTGTGACTCATGTATGCCAAAAGGATCAACTCAACAGTGGCTGGTAATTAGTACAATCTGTATGGAGGAGGGATGGCCACTTCCTGCTTGCCTGCTGTAGATTAATAGCTAGGAGTGCGCAAAGAAGGAACAAGCAAGTCGTTTTTACATAATTTTTACGTTCATAGTTCTTCACCCCCTCCTCCGGTCAGGCTATACGTAATTAATAGAGAATAGGTTGAATATATGTTCTGTGCATTATATTTCAGTGCAATTACAAAATAACTTTTTAATTCATGTTCAGGCCATGGAAGAGAGAGCGATGTGTGCATTTTTAAAGATTATTTTCTGTGATTACTTGAAAAAAACAAAACAAAACAAAACAAAAAAAAAAGTGAATCTTTGGGAGTGTTTCTTGTACGGTTGAAGTTTTGTTGTTTTAATGATGAGTTGTATGTTTCCAGAAAGTGTTGTGAATGGGGGAGGGTGTTGGTTTTATTTTTTCATTTTTATTTTCTCTGTCCCCCCCAAATTAAGTCTTTGCCGTGAGCCGTGAGCGACAGGGTGGGGGTTTGCTGTTTACCAAATGTGCTCTCAAACTGAGGTGGCTTCAAGTTTCTATCTCCAGGGATGGTGGGGGGAAAAAAACATAACCATTGGGGAAATGTGTCTGTATGCATAGTACAAAAAAAATATTTTCAGAGGTGTTTTGGTGAATCGGTTATTAATTTTTTAAAATAAAAAATTATAAAAAAGTAAAATTCAGAAACATGTATAGTTTAAAGTATTAAAAAAAACAGATCTATTTATAAGTATACAGTATATATGGAGGCACATAAAGTCACGTGAAATGGAATCCGTTTTGGTGTGTTCCTTAGTGGTGCTTGTGTGTAGTCTCTTGTACAATACCACGTTATCAGTACAAAGGTGTGTGGGGGGGGCCCCCTGCTGGTCAGACAGAGGGATGACAGAAAAACAGCAAGAGAGCTGCATCCAGTCCAGTCCCCGGCCGGACTAGTTTTAATGGTGACGCAGTGTCTTTCAGGTTTCCAAGGTGACGCCAGCGTTTTGAACGCTGGTAACGGATTGGGCGCTGGGAGCTGGGTCGTGTGGGTTGCAGGAAGTTCGTATGACATCTTGTGTGTCGTCGGGGGGGATCGAAAGGGGGTATCTTTGTTGGGCGTTGCCTGTGTGCACTAGGGAAAAGCACTGGGGCAGGAGGCGTGCGCTGTGGGCTGTTCTAAAGCGGTCCATTTATTCAACCTGCAGTAGACATGATGCTATCTGGAACTGGAATAGATGTTTATAATGTTTCATAGTCACTGTTCCTGCTAGCGAATCGTATCCCCGGGCAAGCATGATGTCATAGTTTTAGCCATGCTGAGGTTTGTACAGTTTCCCTGTCAGATATCTGAGGCCTCAGCTGGCATGCCCCGTACCACTTGGGAATGGCAAGATGTTTTACAGCTACTGCCTTACATTTCAGTCAATTCAGGAAAATAATTAAAAAATGACCCATAATGTTCTATGTGGACCTTTGTCCAATGAATGAATTGAGTTTCACTCAGTTTCCTGAACTGACTGAATTGAAATGGAGTTGACCCCGACTCTCTGGTGCCTCTTGTGAACCCCTCAGTAGGGCTTCCCCGGGCGTGGAAATGGAGGACTAGGCCTCAAACACCGCCCTATACTTTCCCAGGACTGGAATCCCACGCTTCAGTGAGATCCGCAGTGTGAAGGTGCAGAAACGAGGGAGAGGGAGAGGGAGGGAGGCAGAGAGAGAGGGAGAGAGAGAGAGAGAGAGAGAGAGAGAGGGAGGGAGGGAGGGGGGGGAGGGAGAGAGAGGGAGGGAGGAGGAGAGAGGGAGGGAGGGAGGGAGGCAAGGAGAGAGAGAGAGAGAGAGAGAGAGAGGGAGGAGAGAGAGAGAGAGAGAGGGAGGGAGGGATGGAGGCAGGCAGAGAGAGAGAGAGGAAGACGGAGGGAGGCAGAGAGAGAGGGAGGCAGAGAGAAATAGAGAGAGGGAAAGATGGAGGGGGAGAGGGAGGCAGAGAGGGAGAGAGGGAGAGAGGGACACAGACACAGTTGAATCCATGAACCCAGTCAGTCCAGTGTTCCAAAAGGTGAGGCTAAACAGGAGTTACCTGTGAAGGTGTGTGAGAGAGGCCCCTAAAAGTCCCCCTCCCCCACACACACACACACACACACACACACACACAGCAGCGGCAGCAGCAGGAGCCCTGAGGCTGTGGGCAGACTCCAGTACGAACACACGGAAGTCGAGACGCAGGATCGTGGCGTATTTCAGCAAGCTCACACTGCACAAGGTGTACTAAATCATTTTCGACATCGCAAACACAAACAAAGTAAAGCACGGTGAAAACACGAGTTCTGGGACATGCCTGCCTGCCTGTAAAGCGGCTCCATTGCTCTCCAGTACAGCGGAATAGACAGTTCTTAAAGATCACGTGTATTTCATAAATATGCTCATTTTCTTGTACAGACCTTATTATAGTTTTATTTTATTTTTTTCCATGTTGTATTCTCTTTTCCCCAAACGGGAGAGTGACAGATTTATCAATAACAATAAAAGAATATGTTGTATTTCACATGTGTGCACTTAAGTTATTTACAATTGTTTTAAGTGTTTGCTAAACTCAGATTTTAATGAGGAAACTCAAATGAAATATACCACCCGAGTGTATTTTTTTGATCCGTTTCCTTTAAAGTGCAGCCCAGCAGCTGGTGGCTGGGCCGATCAGTGTTTCTGCGGACGAGTGTGCCGGCGTGCTAACGTGAAACCGAGTTACCAGCAGAGATGGGACAGGCCAGAGACCGCAGGATAATTAAGAGGGGAAAATAACACCATGGTTTATGATGCCACGCTGTCATAACATTCAAATAGCAAGGCACTGTGTTTAAGTACATTTTTTTATTACAAATTACTTTAAAATGCTGGACAGAAATGTTTGTTTTTGTTTTCAAAGTCATAAGCAAAAGTACAGTGGCATATGTATGATTATAAACAAAAATAAAACTGTATAAATAAGTACAGACTACAAAAAAACCCTGCAAATTAATGGTCCTGTCTCAGAATTAAAACACAGGGTTCCCACGCGTCATGGAAAAACCTTGAAAATCACAGAAAATGATTGTCATTGAAATGTCTGATTCCATGTAACGTTATATATTTTTTCTTATTTTCCGATAACGTTACAGCATAATGTCTGTTCCTCTGCCACCGTTGTTGCACACACACACAAAATTGTTGTGTATTTGCACTGGCAACAAAATGTGTTAAGTTATTAAAGTAAAGTCCATTTTTACATCAGTCGCAAAACAAAAAAAGTAATTGAAAACCATAAATTTGTCATGGAAATTTGATTTGAGTGGGAAAGTATCTGTTGCACAGTCATACCAGGTCAAATCAGGACAGTGACATTGAAATGAGGACATTGAGGAAAAAGATGAATCTGTTTGCGCCTTCTACATACTGATCTGCGTATGATAAAATCTCTATTACACACTTAAAAAATATATATATATGGTGGATTATTTGAAAGGGGAACAAACAGCATGTGTTGCATCTGAACCGAATGATTTATTATTGAAAGCGGCATTATTGTGGTGTGGATATAAAATATATTTACCTTCATTCAGAAGACACCACAGTGAACTTGGTTGGAGTGTTTTTTTATTTGTCTTTAGTCCACAAGCTAGGCTCTCTTGTGCTGATGTCTGTGGTCTGGCAGCTGTGTGTGTGTAGACCTACCCCCCTTTTACTCTCTAAGAAACGTAACATCCGAAATAGAGGCAGTGTGAATCCTGCCAGGTGCTCAAACGGAACCTCAAATGGAGCGCTCTTTTAGGCCTCGTCGCTACAGGTGACTGGGTGACGTGGTTCATGCAGGTCTTCCGCTCCCTCCAATGATGGAATTAGCGTGGAAATGATGCACTACCTCGATCTCTGGAAACAGAGAGCGACACTCCGCATCATTCTCATGGTCTGCATCCTGTTAAGACACTGTTCTAGTGTGTGGATGAGCCCCACGGTCTGCATCCTGTTAAGACACTGT
Source organism: Aldrovandia affinis (assembly GCA_029706075.1). Taxonomy (NCBI): domain Eukaryota; kingdom Metazoa; phylum Chordata; class Actinopteri; order Notacanthiformes; family Halosauridae; genus Aldrovandia; species Aldrovandia affinis. Next base: position 2,485,556 of record JAINUG010000146.1, read on the forward strand.
TCTAGTGTGTGGATGAGCCCCACGGTCTGCATCCTGTTAAGACACTGTTCTAGTGTGTGGATGAGCCCCACGGTCTGCATCCTGTTAAGACACTGTTCTAGTGTGTGGATGAGCCCCACGGTCTGCATCCTGTTAAGACACTGTTCTAGTGTGTGGATGAGCCCCACGGTCTGCATCCTGTTAAAAAACTGTTCTAGTGTGTGGATGAGCCCCACGGTCCTGCATCCTGTTAAGACACTGTTCTAGTGTGTGGATGAGCCCCACGGTCTGCATCCTGTTAAGACACTGTTCTAGTGTGTGGATGAGCCCCACGGTCTGCATCCTGTTAAGACACTGTTCTAGTGTGTGGATGAGCCCCACGGTCTGCATCCTGTTAAGACACTGTTCTAGTGTGTGGATGAGCCCCACGGTCTGCATCCTGTTAAGACACTGTTCTAGTGTGTGGATTCAATGAGATGGTATTGAATCCAGACCGTGCCAGTGCTGACTGTGGCCAGCAGCCCCATGGGGCAACGCAGAATTGGTGGTAGCGTACCAACACTGACGGTGTTGGTGCCGCTTGTCAATCAGGCACCTACATTCTGCCGGTATAAAGCTGCACATGAAGTGTCTTCCTCCGACTCACGTCTGTGCGAGCGTAACCTGTAGACTGCGGTGTGAAAAGAAGCGACAGCTGATATGGGAGGTCCTGTCCACACAAATCAGTTCTCGAAGCGCTGTCCATTTATTTCTGAGCAGCAGAGAGGGCCGATATCAAAATAGAGCACGCTTACATATGCACGTCGACATAAACGAACTCTCGCGCTTGACGATAGTCTCAAATGAGATCCGTTTGTGTTTACTTTAAGTCTCTCTATTTACAAAAAACCTCTGTAATGGGTTTGGGCCTGGCTTCAGCTGAATGCCAAATCCCTGAATTTGAGTTACCTTAATGTTATTAGTCTCTTGCTAAAAAGCTGCTGCAAGCCCCATTGGTGGTCATATCTTTAGCTTTAGTCTGCCACAGTGAACTGCATCACAGCACAAAATGTGTGGAAATGGCTGAAGGAACCCCCCTCCCCCCATGTGATAGTCCAGTGGAAACAGGCGACTGGACAGAAGTGCTACACGCTAGGAGCAACAGCTGAGCTGCTCCCTACAGCCATGAAATCGGACATCGCACTACCTCCACACATCCTCGTGAGCAGCTGGAGCCATCCAATCATCACGCAGGCCTGGGTTCAAGCGCCTCAATGTGTGCACACCTGATACCGTGGAGGTTATATAGTTATATAGTTATAAGTTATATCGCTTTTAGCACTCGCCAAAGCCTAGGATGCAACGAATGAATGAATGAATGCGGAACACTGCATCTCTTGCTTAAGTTTGCAACTTCATAGACTGGAGAACGACTTGGCATGACTTTAATGACTCTGATGACAAGTTTGCGTTCTCCAGTCAATGAAGTTGCAAGAGACGCAGTGTTGCGGTCTTCTTTTTACTTTTACTTGTAAGGCTTTAGGCACCGTAAAAAAATATATAATAATCCCTGCGTGTTCAGAACACAGTTCTTCTTTCATATGGTTGGACGTTTTGGTTGGAGCGTTTTTGTGTTCCGTTGGAATTTCTCAGGGATACGCAGGAGTGATTTCAGACTCTACCAGCATCAGAGCCAGCATCGGCCTGCAACAGCTGCTCGAACCAAGTCAGACAAGAAGGTAAGAGTATAACAAATAGCATAAGAGAACATGTTCAAAATCTTCCTCCCACGTGACACATCTGAATTATACTAATTGTTTAAATATGTAAATATAGGTTTTTATCATTCAGACCTGACAAAGTACAGAATGCCCAGATTATTATCTCTTAGCTGACTTCTTTTCTTCCCTATATACTGTCTAAACTAAGTATTGTTTACATTTGCATATTAGAACTCATTGCACTCCAGTATTTTTAAAAGCACTTCCTTTTCATTTTGAAGAGATTCCTTTCAGGCTCGATTTTCCAATCGTTTGATCACTTGGCCATTTTAACCACCCTCCCCCCTTCAGGATGAAATCTTTAAAAAAACATATACACAAACAAGACAGGCACAGAAACCGTGAATAATGGTTCAAAAAAACAACAACAACAAAAAAATTATAATATGGGTTATCGCCCCCTAGGGGCAGCACCACATAACAACAGAGGATGCAACTGCCAATGAAGAATTCCACTGCCCCCCCACTCCCCCCACAGGACAGCTGGCAGGACAGCATCATGAGGACAGGCTCCCCCCCTCCTCACCCCCCCAACCTCCCTCTGAGGTGGGGAGCCGCCTGACTGTGCCTTAGTTCCGAGGCTGGGAGTTGAACTCCTGGCAGATGTTGTGGATGATCTTGGGCACAAACTTGTGGAGGTTGTCAAACTCGTCCACAAAGAAGGAGTGGTCTTTGTCTGGGTCGGTGGCGATGTACTCCAGCTCCTCCTGCGCTGCCCACGCAATGCCGACAGAGTACGCGATTACACCTGGACAACAGAGACGGCACACCTGTGACCCACTCTCCTGGTAATATATGCCATTTAGCAGATGCTTTTATCCAAAGCGACTTACAGTAGTGAACGCATGTACATTTTTCAGTTTACAATGCCATGCTCTACCTACTGAGCCACACAGAACCTGGTGTCACTTTCATACATTCATATGTATATTAGATATCATCACGGGGACATCTGGCGGTTAAGACAGCGCAGTATTTTTGTCCCACAGACTGCTGGAACATGAACTATGAACATCTCAATGCACCACCTAAACATTTATATGTATATTTTTAAACTGTATTTAAAGATAATATTTGCTAGTTGTGAAATGTGCAATAATAACCATCAGTGGAAAGTGTGCGCACGTGTGTCTGAGCCTAGCCTCACAATATCCACGCAGAAGTAACCTAGCCAGCTACGTTTTAACCACGCGATTTCAAACAGATTTCTTCCCCCAAACCTTTCTGACAGGCTACCACAGGGATGTTGATGACCTCAGTTTAATAACACTTCTACATCACGCAGCTGCCTGCAATGACGTCTATCGCTGTATTACTGCACTGATCTCTTGCGCAAACTATGATTGTTCCTACCGTGTATTAATGCACATCTTGTAAGTCGCTCTGGATAAGAGCGTCTGCGAAATGCTTAAAATGTCAAATGTAAAAATGGACAGAAATACGTGCATTTTGTTCTGGACAGCAGTGCATTTACTGAATATGGATTTATTTCTGGAATCCCCCTTCCCCCTCCCTTACCGGATCGGTGTATGGCCAGGGCGGGGGCCCGGACGTCATCGTAGGAGCGCCCGTCGGTGATGACGATCATGATTTTGCGCTTGTTGGGCTTGGACTGGCTGAAGAGCTTGTCGGAGGCGAAGGCGATGGCGGCGCCCGTGCTGGTGCCCCCGCTCCAGTACTCGATGCCCCGGATGGCGCTCAGCAGCTGGGCCTTGCCCTCGTGCTGCCCCATGGAGAACTCCAGCCGCTGCTCGTAGGTGTACTGCACGGCGCCCACGCGCGTGTCCGTGTCCGAGATCTCAAACTCCCGCGTGATGTTGGCCACGAACTGCAGCACGGTGCGGAAGTTGCTGGTGCCCACCGAGCTGGAGCCGTCGATGACGAAGGCGATGTCGTTGGCGTTCAGGCACGTCTTGCTGCACACCAGGCGGTCCGTGTCGCACACGCGCTTCACCAGCGGGCGCACCGCCGTGCGCAGGCCGAACCAGCTGGGCACGGGCAGGGAGAAGAAGCCGTTCGTGCGACACACCGCCTGCAGGGGGCGACAGAGGGGAGAGGGAGGTTAATAGACCCGTGGGGCAGTGAAGCGTAAGAGGATAAGAGTGTCTGCTACAAGGCTGTGGTTCTGTGTGGCTCAGTAGGTAGAGCATGGTGCTGACGACGCCTACATTTTACATTTTACATTTTAGGCATTTGGCAGACGCTCTTATCCAGAGTGACTTACACAGTTTACATTTATTTTACTTACAATTCATTTATACAGCTGGATATTTTACTGAAGCAATTCAGGTTAAGTACCTTGCTCAAGGGTACAACAGCAGCGCCCCACCTGGGAATTGAACCTGCAACCTCTGAGTTACAAGCCCGCCTTCCTAACCATTACACTACACTGCCAGCCCACAGATTGCGAGTTCGATTCCCATTGGGACCACATATACCGAAAAATGTATGCATTCACTACTGTAAGTCGCTTTGGATAAAAGCGTCTGCTAAATGGCATATATTATATATTTCTATTTCTAAGTCTTTATTTTCTGTATAGCGCTGTTTGCAAACAGGTTGTCAGACAGCGTTTCACAATGGATGCTTTCCAGAGGGCATCAAAAACAGACAAATCCCAGTTGAGACCATTTTTGGGAAAGAAATTGAATAATGATTCTATAATTATACCCTGAAACAGGACAAACTATGTGGGAACTAGGACAAACTGAGCTTGGACATTACCACAAAAAAATTCAAATACTGCTGTTCCTTCTGCCAGACCAAAGTTGCATTTTTCTAATTTATTTTTTATTTCGGTGAGCTACATAACCATTATGCTTCAGGAAAGTAACTAGATACTGTAAACCTCAACAGCGCAGATGGCCTATGCCACGTGTGCGTCGAGCTTGACCACCATGTCTCACACACACGTCATATAGAGGTTTAAAAAACATACAAGCAGGCCAGCGTGAGTTGAATAGTGTAACACAAACATGCGTACATAAATGTTTCATTTTAAATATCAGGTGTCTGTCTGCATGAAGCCCTGACTCAAACCTCAGGACCAGGGTGTGTCTGGCTCTACCTTGTCCACGAAGTTGGCCTCCACCACGTTCTGCTTCTCCATGTCGTCAGCGCCCTCGATGGTGACAAAGAAGATGTTTATGCCGGACTCTCTGGCCAATCGGGACGCCTCCTCCACCCGGTCCGTGGGCCAGCCGTCCACCAGCACCACCACCACGTTCGGGGCGCCGCCACGGTTACCGTTGCCGTCGGTGAAGTAGTGCTGGTTGATGTAGGAGAGAGCCTTGCCTGTGGCCACAAGGGGGCAGCAGAGAGTCAGCCACAGACAGAGGCACCACAGAACGAACCAGTGGTTGCGCATAAACACTTGCATAGCTCTTCAAAGCCCAGACCTCAATCCCGTTCAGAATCTGAAGAAATATTTGAAAATTGCTGTTCGTCCACGGTCCCTAACCAACCTGATGGAGCTCAAGCAATTTTGTAAAGAAGAATGGGTGAAAATTGCAGTGTCCAGATGTGCAAAGCTGGACTCAAATAGACCCACAGCTGTCACTGAAGATAAAGGGGCTTCTACCAAGTGTTACTGTAAGTCAAGGGGGTGAATACTTTTTTTATTTGTAACTAATAAACAAAAGCTTATTAGACACATTTTCAGTGGCAAGAAATCCCTATTAAATCCATTTGAATTCCATGAAGTAAGAAAATAAAATGTGTAAAATGCCAAACGGGGTGAATACTTATTATATCCACTGTACATAATAACATCAGCCACTTACACTGATCAATGCCGTTGGGATAAACCAGTAAAAACTATTTAATAGCTCATCTTTCTGTTCTTATTATGCAGCTCACTGCCAGCACAAATGCATTCACTCTCACTCACACACACACACACACACACACACACACACACACACACACACACACACACACACATACTCTCTCACACACACACACATACATACTCATGCTCACAATCACTCACTCACTCTCTCTCACACACACACACACACACACACACACACACACACACACACACACACACACACACACTACACTCACATTCACACATACTTACTCTCTCACACACTCATTCACACACACACACACACAGCTGTTTCCCCCATCAGATCAAGTGCACACTGCCTATGAAAATCAATAATAAATTATGTATAGCCTCGTGTGTCTGTCAGCGCGTGGGTGGAGAAGTTCATTTCAGAACTAACTGTGAAATGAGTCCAATCGTTCACGTTACAACCCTTAATACTGGCTTTGAAAGAAAACCCAACCAATTGTTTCCGTTCTATTTAAATGTGAATTAAATCCATTGCAGTTGAAGAATCTATCTCTCTTTCCCATTGACGCTCTGCCTCTTATCCTGATTCAAATTAATTTGCCTCGCTCTTGATCCTTCAGATCCGTCTTTGACGAACCGCTCTCATTAGCCGAAACAGCGGGGAGCTCCCATGGCGGGACGACGGCGTCCACAGAACTAGCGTGGAGGGGAAGATGGCCGAGGTGTTATCTGTCACCGACTGCCAGGGGCTCAGAGAGGCTCGCGCCTAAAAGCTGCCGACACTCAAAGGGGAAGAGCCCGCAGGGAGCTTGTCAGCGTCGACGGCCATTTTATGCAGATGCTCAGCGCGGGGAGGGAAACTGTTTTGAAACGACTCGCTTTGGCGAGGTCGTGTCAGACTGTCTGGATGGCGGGTCTGGCTGCGATGCCTGTTCTGCCGTCTGTTTCACCCAGAGATTGAGCCTGACATGTCTGAGAGCATTGAGCTGAACGGATCTGTATTTACAGAAATGGTCGCCTTTCAGGAACACCTAGGCCCGGTATAAAGAAGCATTATTTATTATTATTATTATTATTATTATTAATTAATAATGATAAGGTTTATTTATATAGCACCTTTCATACATTGAAATGCAGCTCAAAGTGCTTCACAGACAACATAAAACAATATAAAAACAGCTAATGTTAAGAGAAATCAGTAAAATAGTAGTTAAAAAAAGATTAGACCAGAGAAATACAATAAAGAAATAAATAATATATATATATGCCATTTAGCAGACGCTTTTATCCAAAGAAACTTACAGTAGTGAACGCATACATTTTTCAGTATATGCGGTCCCAATGGGAATCGAACCCACAACCTAAGTGTTGTACTACTGAGACACACAGAACCACAAGTACCCTTTTACCATATACAATTGGATATGTGAAAATTGTTAAAGCCAATGAAAAGCAATAGTATAGAAATATGCTTTGAGCTGTTTCTTAAAATTGTACAAAGATGTTGATTTCAATAGGTAATAAGTTCCAGGTTTTGGGACAATAAAAGCAAACCGCTGCTTCACCGGTTTAACAATGTCTGTCTACACTTGCTTTCATAAATCATTTGTGTATTTATGTTTACCACAACAGAGAATGTTGTGGGAAAGGATTCAATCAAACCACTGCCTACTGAGGCCAGTAGGAAACATGACTCTTTTTTTCTAAGTGTCGAAAGGGTACTTTAGACCAGGAGTGTCACAAGCAGCAAATAGACCAATCAGAGCAGAGTGAACGCTAAGTCTTGAAGCCTTCTTCAAGCTCAGAAAAGTACATGTCGTACCTTTTGTGGAGCTCAAGCTGTGATTCATTTCCCGCTCTTCAGATGAAAGTAAAGTAAGAAATGATGCAACAAAAAGAAGATCATACTTGTTGCTCCGCCCTCTCACACGGAGGGGGTTTGAAATGACCCCCCAGCCCCCACTCACCCACGTTTGAGAGCCCGCCCTTCTGGATGATGTTGTCGATGGCGGGCTTCAGGTCTCTGGAGTTGGGGTAGGCCTTCAGGCCGAACTCTGTCACAGGGTCATCTCTGGTATGGGGGGAACAAACGGAGGAGAACATTTTTAGAGCAGGGTTTTCCTTCAGGCTAAAGCCTGTCCCAGTGGTGTTCACTCTTCCCCTTGGAGAGCCGAAAGGTGCGCACGTTTCTGTTGTTGCTCAGCACTTAATTGATCAGTTATAGTGTTCGATCACACTGTTAACTCGCCTCACCTGGGTTCCTGGGTCTGTGTTGGTTGCTGATTTTAAGGTGAATACAATTTTTTTTGCCACCCTGTACCCAGCAAGCAAGCACCTACCAGACCACCGTTGGCAAGCCAATTGACCAAGACAATGTTTTGTCTTCTCTTAACAGCTGATCCTCATCTTGACTGCCTTGCCTCAACCAACCACTGCTGTAGTGCAAAGCACTGGCAGAATTACAGCCAGTGGCCACTAGTGGGCCATACATTTTATGATACTTTACTGAAGCAATTCAGGTTAAGTACCTTGCTCAAGTGTACACTGGCAGTGCCCCACCTGGGAATTGAACCTGTAACCTCTGAGTTACAAGCCCAATTCCCTAACTGTTACGCTACACTGTTGCTTGTTAGCAGTAAGGGAATGAGTGAATACTGTAGGGATTCCACATTCCACATAAAATGATATGTTTGAAATGCCATTTCAATTAATGTAATTTTAAGTGCTTAATGTTCCTCCACCAGGCATCCAACTTCCTGACAACGTACCAGGGAATCCCATGACCTAATTCGGCCCCGCCTCCTAGGATCGATTTCCACCTACAGTGACGATACTGTAAAAGCGGAAATGCGTACCTCAGCGCAACATATAAAATCAGAGAACATTCGCTCTGTCCCTCGGTTTTTTCCTGCTCTGTTCCTGACCTCAGACCTCCTTTAAATCAGGTTATGTAGCGCCCCCTACTGTCCCAACGAAGACACGCGGGTGGACGTCTTCCAGCTTTTCCCCCCCAAAGTCGAAAGCCTCGCGTGATCCGAGTCCTGTCAGCACACGAGTAGAGCGTGTAACGATCGAGCGGAGATCAGGCTTGTGGGTAGGAATGCCTTTTAACACAGTATCTGCGTTTCCATAACGATGAAACATGAAATATCGGCGCCGCGCCGTGAACAGATCCTGCACATCAACAGCTACACTTCTCCAGGGGCTCCAAGCAGCGCTGTCTGCACCTCTCCTCCCAGGGTGCGTTGACAGTTGGAATAATTACACATTGCGCACGAAACATATTCAGTTCATCCTGTACAATAACAGGATGGGGGAGGGGGAGGCAGTCCGCCTGAGATGTGGACTGGACAATTAAATGCGAGTGTTTGACGAATTGACCCAGCCTCCAGACCTGGGTCAAACCCTGTATGCAAAACAAATTTTTTAACTAATTTTAACCAGTAAAAAAAAGTGTGCAGATTTTTTAAAAGCAAAGCCTATTCTCAATAATATTTATATTTTGTTGGAAATTCTCAGGGTTTTCAAATGTTACCGGCATCTAATGAGTTGAAAAGTATTTCAAATGCGTATTTTGACCCAGGATGTGGTGGACTCCAGTCCTCCTGGCTGACCACTCACTGAACTTGAGATAATTGTGTCCCAGGGTCCGAAATTAATTCATTTTTGGCTCACCCGCCAATGGGTATGGTCGATTAAATAATTCAAAGGTCAGCGATGTTACCCGTATTGCACGATGCCCATCATGGGTCCGGCGACGCCCACGTCGATGACCTGGGACACGGCGGACAGGAAGTCCTTCTGGATCTGGAAGCGCCTCCTCCCGATGCTCCAGCTGCCGTCCATCAGGAAGGCGATGTCCACCTTGCAGCCTGTGAACCGCCAAACCGAGCCACCACACAGCGACCGCCGCCATCAGCCACACACCACCACACACACACACACACGCCAGTAACGAGGGACAAGGCACTGCAGCGGCTCTCAAACTCTGTCCTGGGGACCGCACTGTGTGCGCTGGCGTTCCTTCCAGCCACAATTGCAACCTCTGGATTGTAAACAAGCTGTTAAGTGTTCTTAATTAGACACTTTTAATTTCTATTAAAGCATTGTTTACTGTCTTAAGGCCATATTATGTCAGAGATGGCTATGCATGCTGTGAGCAAGAAATGTCCCATATTCACACCCCAGGGCTTTTAATCAGTCAGATCAACTAATGCTCTAATTTTCTGCAATGTGCTGTATGACATTCTGTATGATATATTCCACTAGAAAGAGCTTACATTTTTTAAACTGATTAAATTATAGACCGACAGGTGAAATTGGTGGGGTTCTAATTGTTCAAAGTGTGGACACCTGCTCACTGAAACTAAACCGTTTGTGGAAAATGAGTTCAATGACAGAGCAATTGGTAACGAGCCAAACCTGCATTGTGTTAAAATAAGTTAAAGAAAAAAAAATGAAGAAAGAACATAAACACGTTTTCAACAAGTTAAATTGGTCAAGATGCAAGGATCCCCAGGATCCAGTTTGAGACCCTCTGGGGGACTGTATTGAATTATGTACTCAATCTTTTTTGGCACGATTTTTTGTCTCTTGTCTGGTGTTGGAGCTTAATAATCATATAATGAAGGCTGTTCAATTCCAGCCACCAAGGGATGCAGTGTCTGCAGGTATTTTTCCCCAACCACACACCAAGCCATCTGTTTTCACTTCTTAGCTCACTTCTTGGACCGAGGCGGTAAACTAATTTGTGAAATTAGGTGGTGTAGTGCGTAGGTTGGAGCAAAATACCTGCAGACCTCGAGGACTGGATTTGAACAGCCCTGATATAGTGGAAAAAGTCAAAGCAAAGCCAGCACGCGCATTGTATTACCAACCAAGAGAGAAAAGACCTGGCCATTGCTAGCCCGACTTGTGGGTCAGTAAAATGTTTAGGGGGCTTGAATAGCGGAGCGGTCTAACGCACCCGTATTGGCTGATCCTTTATGAGTGTGAGCTGCCTATCACGGTCACGGTTAGAAACCCAAGTGTACCAGACTGGGAAGTCCCGATCGGGGACGGCATTTGGCTGTCCGCCCCAGGGGGAGGGGCGAGGGAGAGCTGGCATGAACTCACTGAGAAGCGCATAAGGGTGTCTCCAGAACATGGGTGGGCGAATTCCGTCTCAAAGGAAGCAGAGTTCGCTGCCCTCAGGGAATTAGCTTTGTGTGAGGAGGGCAAATTTAAATAAATAGAGGGTATAATTGGGAGAAAAACTGGAAAAAATCGAACAAATTTATTTGAAAAAATAAAAAAATGTTTGGGTCAGTTGTTAAAATGGCTCAGTTGTTAAAATGGTTGTAATTAAAAAAATGAATTGTTTGTTTGATTGTTTTTTTAATTATTATTATTGAATACTAATATGATTAAAACACAGGGGACAAAGTGGAGCACAGATGTTGAAACTATGAGGAAATTCTAACCCCCTGAAGTGTTAAAATCATTTCTTGATTCGTCCCTTTTGTTGCACACTGAAGAAGGCCTAATGCCAAAAGGTCTGCGTTCCAAGAGAGAAATTAACAGATTAATTCAAAGGTACATTCAAGATTATTAATAATCAGAGAATAATTTTTCGATGCTTCAAGATTTATGGACTTACTTGGATCTCCCTGAGAGACCGGTTCTGGAATATTAGGCAGTGGCTCATTCTCCAGTATGCTGCCGAACCCTGCGAGAGGAACACTGGCATCAGCAACGGTAGATTAAGAGAAATCTTCGCTTCCATTTTTAGAGGTTTTGATTTTATGGTAGTGGTTAGGGAGCTGGGCTTGTAACGCAAAGGTTACCAGGTGGGGCACTGCCGTTGCACCCTTGAGCAAAGGTACTTGCTCCTAAATTGCTTCAGTAAATGTACAGCTGTAATACAGGGGTCTGTGAAAGCTGAGAGTTTGCTCAAAGCCTGCCATGCAACGAGGCTCAGCTGGTACAGGAAAACACATGTTCTTCGACATGAATCGATCAAGATATCGACTGCTGTTCAACAGGCAGGGACAGTATGCTGAGAAATCCACGTGTATCTGCGCTGTGAACTCGAGCCTGCTGGTGACCTGCTCGAGGTCGAATGACCTCATTCAAATGGGGAGGTCATGTGGAGGTCATTCAAATGTGGAGGTCATATGGAGGTCACAAAGGACTGCAGCGCAGAGCTGACCTGAATCAAAAGGGTTTCCTTCAGCTGTCCAGGCATCGATGGGCTTGACTGTGTAGAAGATATAACACAAATAATGTCTGTTAGCAGAAATATGTCATGGTGATTGTTTAAAATCTTCCAAGGGTGGAGGAGATTGTTAGCCAGAGAGAATCATAAGTGAACAGCATAATACTGTAGCTATTTTGCACTTTTACTCATGGGTGAGGCCAAGCTATCATCTTTTTTAAGTGTGTGTTCCTTTGTCGAAGGATCTACATTCCTCTATAACCAGAGAACAAGTTCAATATTATTTTCGGCCATGGCAAAGCCTGCTGCTTGTATTTGACAGCAAGCCTAACTTGCACAAGTGGGTTCAGCGTCCAGGTGTTTTGTTGAAAATTAGGACAAAATTAAAATTGCAATAATTTGCATATGTTCCAGACCTGGGTCAAGTATGGATTTGAATTCTTTTTTTACTTTTTGTATACCAGTAAACTTAGAAAAAACTGCAGATCCCTGAGAATTTTAAAATCAAAATCTGTTGCTAACCAAAACATACAATCATATTGAAGAAGAGTTGTATGTATGTATGTAGAATTGTTTTTCCAAAAATTATTCAGTCCAGTTTTGGTCAAGGGAGTTGAGTGAGTTTTAGAAAAACACTCTTCAACTGTGTTCTGAATATTGGTGAAAATGGATGTTTCTTTGCAAATTGTCAGTATTCTGCAGGACTACTGCTGGTATCTAAAGTATTTCAAATAAATATATTGAGCCAAGTCTAGTACAATACAATACAATACAAAAAGCTCTTATACAGCGCTCTCCTTGTGAACAATCCAGGGCGCTTTACAAAGGGAACAATAGATAAATAAATAAATAAATAAATGTAAAAAGATAAATATGAAATGGCTAAAAGTCCAGCATAGGAAGAATAGACACATGAGAACATGTCAGTCACCTCAGGGCGCTTTACAAGTCATTTTAAAATTAGAATTAATTAAAAAAATTAAAACCAATGTACAGTCAACGGTGTCGTCGTGGCTGTCGTTTCTAAGGTAACCGACTGGCACCTACATCTGGTGTGAGTCAAATCAGGGAGGGGATTGCGGCCGGCGTCTGGGTCTCCCGACCTGGGCTCTGAAATTAAAACGCATCGTAGTTACAGGGGCCGCTCCCACGCGGGTAATCTCGCACGCAATTAAAACTGCACCCAGACACGAGGGCAGGGCCTGAGACGAGCAGCCAGCCGCCGTTCCCAGGCCAACGGGCGCGATGGGCCCGCCGAGTGGCACAGGCGGCCCCTTTGGTTGCGGAGGCGTGTTCAAAACAGTCGCTGTGTGGGCCCCAAACAAAACCATCCCTAATTTACGAGCTTCGGCAGTGTCACGAGCAGCAATTCCGCCCTGTCATTTAGAAAAATAAGATGGCCATGAAATTCTGTTGCGTCTTGTTCACAAGGACACGGTGGTGCCACGGTTAAACGTTTGTACGAGTATCGTGGCATCAGCCGTGGCGCTAAAATCTAAAAAAATTGAGAGGGCGGGGGGGGGGGGGGGGGGAATATGAATTTGAATTTGTTTCAGCTCTGGCTCCCACCATGTTCTGAGTCCCTGGTCCTGTAAGCCTCAAATAAAATAAAATACAACACACAGGGCTGAAAACACACAAAGAACAAAAGTGCAGCAATAGGTCATTCAGTTTAAATCTACAGCAGCCATTCTAGGCAGGAGGCAAGGGGCCCACACACCAACATTCTCCAGACAGCTGCAGCCTTTGACTTCTTTCGTTTGAAATCGAAGAATATAAATCCTTCGGGCATTACACGCTAGCCATTAAAGAGTGCTGTGGGGGCATTCCTCAAACTTCTTTTGTACCTTGCACACTTTTATTTTAGTTTATTTACCTTGTAACTTATTCCCATTGTTAACCCTTTGAAGGAGTGCTGTCACAGTGTGATGTTTGTTCTAGAACACGCCCCTAACATTCTAGTTGACTCTAGTTGATGACATCATAATAAAGGGCCGCTAACGGCATCCTCAAAGAGCTGTAAAGTTCCAGAATTGAACACCTCACTCATCAAAGTCAGCATGAAACAGTGGGCCAGTCGGCAACGAATCAGTACACTTCCCACGTCAAATGAAACAGAGTTCTACTCACGGAACTGTCCGAAGCCATAATGCCAGCGCTCGTACTCTGACAGGTCAGGTCTGGAGCTCCGCTCTTGTGGTGAAACAGTGAGAGGTTTAATGTGCGTCGGCCTTGGCATACAGGTGCATCATGGGAAAATTGTATTTCCTCTCCACATGCCCTTGTCTGTGAATCTCAAACTCAATTCCTGGAGGGCCTCAGTGTCTGCTGGTTTTCACTGGTGTGCTTCAGCACTTAAGTGATTCATTTAAGTCACTGATTGACTAAAGAGTCAACACGTGTGGTTTGAAAGGCTTCGATTGGCTGCTGATTGAAAGAAAACCACAAAGAACTTCATAATCCATAGATTAGGACGTGACGAGCCTAGACGGGCTGTTCTTGTGTGCTCTTATGTTCTTATAACCTGCGGCCCTATGGGACTGGAATTTGAGATCCGTGTTTTAGACAGACACTATCGACTGCTAATCATGCTACTAATAGACGGTACGCGATTCAAACTTTTGAGTCTTTCTTAGACCAGGTGGTCATATAATGTAGTTACTATATGCAGAAAAATTTAAATACAGCCTAATTACCAAAATTACTGTTGCGGCTTCACACATGGCCTTTAAATATTAATTTAATATGCACGCTGAAAAAACCTGCTTCCTGCAGTAACAAGCTGCTCCCACAGAGGGCGCACTATGCAGATCATTTCTTGTGGTCACTGTGGGTGCAGGTTTTTGTTCTAGCCCAGGCACTACAACACCTGATTCTACTAATCAACTGCTTATGGTCTTCGATCAAGACCATGATTAGTTGGATCAGGTGTGTTAGTGCCGGGTTAGAACACAAACCTGCACCCGCACAGGCCCGTCTGAGATATGGACCTCATATGGCCTCTTACCTGCGGTCTCTGAGGGTTCGACTGCACTCCAGGTGTACCCCGAGTCAGGTACAGAGCGACTGATGTCCGCACCTGGGGAAGGGAGTGGTCAGGTGCCAGATTCACAATAAAACTAAATACACGCACAAACAAACACATAAAAAGGTTGGTTAACCCCCTCCTACTATTATTTACAAAATAAAATGTTGATCACAAAAAAAAACTAGGTAAAAAAGTTTACAAGAAAATATTGCTGTATTAAATTGCAATTGGGATCTTTAGTATTACTGACGGTATCATTGAGTTATGTTGAGAATATGTGTTATTAAGGGTTGTTTCCATTTGAAACTTCACCCCAGCTTAATAAGATATATGAATATGCATTAATGATGTATTAAATATCAGGTCCTTGAATGTCTGTGCTTCATATGTACATTTGTACAGATTTAAATCGGAGCAGAATTGAGCCGAATCATTAATTTAAATGAGCCTGGGGGCGGCAGTCTAGTGTAATGGTTAGGGAACTGGACTTGTAACTCAGAGGTTGCTGGTTCGATTCCCAGATGGGGCACTGCCATTGTACCCTTAAGCAAGGTACTTAACCTGAATTGCTTCAGTAAAAATATCCAGCTGTATAAATGGATTGTGTGTAAAGAAATGTCAGTTGTGTAAGTTGCTCTTGATAAGAGCGTCTACTAAATGCCTAAAATGTCAAATGTAAATGTAAATGCCTGGAGGCAGTATAAACAAGTCTGGTTAGCTTGGCCAATCCGTACTGGTTTACAGATTAACTCACAATTACACATATTAGCCTCGTTTCACTGACTTAAATAAATAGATTGTATGAGGCTGTTTATCTTTTGCCTCCACCCTTAATATTTTTTTAAATGAAGCCTCTCCATTATCACAGTCACAGTCACAGGTACAGGTACAGGTTCAGGTACAGGTAGAGGTAGAGGTACAGGTACGTACCTGTGGGCGCTCTGGGTCCTGAGTACCAGTCCGGAAACAGGTAAGGTGGCGGTGGCCAGTCCCTCCTGGTGAAAGCTGCAAGAGAGAACAAAAGCTGCGTTCCAATTGGGATGTGTGAGAAAAAGTGACTAAAAATGTTGCTACAGGGGGGCGCGGAACACAAGTTGCCCATTGGCCGAGAGCCCCGTGGCAGACCACCCCAGAGGGGGAGGGAGGGGGAGGGGGAGCCGGCACGGACTCGCCGAGAAGCGCAAAAGGCGTCTCTAAGGGAAAAACTGGCTTGACTCCGAGGACGAGCGGCGGGCTTGGGGGAGAGTAAATTGAAAGGAATAGAGGGTGTAATTGGCTACCAAACTGGTAGAAAAACAGCAAATAATAGTAATAACAGAAACAAAAATAAATAAATATGTTGCTGCAGGAGCAGTGTGGTCAGTGATGCCGACTCTGCACTTTTGTCACCAAAACCAGTGACTTTTCCGTACCCCCTGTATCTGTGGCTTTTAATGATGTTTTTTGTTGACTCACCATTAAATGCAAGTGTTTGCATAGGCCCTTTGCTTGTGAAGAAAAACAGTCACAATCGCCTTTAATTGTCAAAGTGAAAGTTGAGGACTGAGTGTTTGAGTCCAGGCCTTAGTGTCTCTCCACATCAGGGGGGCACAACTCCACTCCTGGAGGGCTCTGTGTGTGTCCTGACTCCTGACCAATTATTCTGCCTTCATTTTCTAAAGGGACGGATACACCGACGCTGGTTCACTTCTATGTTGGTCTACAGTACAACGCGAATAAAATGTGTACGCACGTCACATTCAAAGAGCGAAGGCGTTTGCTGATAAAGATTTACAGGGCACGGCGGTTTAAACCGGATGCTTTACACTTCCTTCTCTTCCCGTTATGAGCCTGCGGTCAGACTGATGAGGCACGGGCATTAAAGGGAAATGCATTTCAGGCTAATGCCGCTGTGTTTTGGGGGTTTTTTCGGCTCCACCCTCAGACGGTCACTCCTCGATCCTGTGCCGTTCGGAGCAGGCGATGCCTCAGCGCCACCGATGGACCGTTTCCAAAAGCCTCAAATTCCTCTCCGTTGAACAAAGACCACAATTGCCCCGTGCGACCAGCGCCAGAGTGACCCGCAGTGAACAACAGGAAGCTGCCGCGGCCGTCCGAACGTGCAAGGAACCGGAGGCTTAGCGGAGCGTCGGGAATAGATCTGCCACCCTGCCCGCGCCAACCACGGGGCGTGCCCTCCCACTGGGGCCTGCAGCCGCCCGGCTATCCCACCAGTGGATTTTAACGACACAGTTAGAGGGAGACCAGGCACAGGGAACGGTCTTAATTGCACAGACCGGCCGTTTTTATACGGTGCAAAGTGGCTAAGAGCTTGAAAACGTCCTGTCGCGCTACGACGCAACAAACCAAACACGTGCAGCGGCACATGGACTCAAACTGTGCGGTTCAGGTTTTTCGGGCTGCGACGGTGCAGTCGGCAGAGTGTTAAATAACCCCTCTGGCTTTTTAGGATTCTCGTGCACAAAGAGGCCGCGGTCTGGAGCACTCACTGGGGTGGGACAGCACTGCTGGCTGGCTCCTGTCTGGTGCTGCGGCCTGGACCCTGTTGTGCACTGGGAAACAGAAGGGCAGGGGTGAGCGGGGCTGTGCTCGCCGCTTTACGACTGCGGTCTGCCTGCATGGGACCGGCTCGGAGAAGGACCGCACTCAAACTACTTATAACATAGCATACTTCACTTGGCTTGCGTCAGTCAGCTCTTTCACACGTTCTTGGATGGACGTACAACTGGACAGCACTGTTTTTGTGTTCTGGTTCTCAGAGATACAATAATGTGTGGATTGGGAAGTGGCTGTGGAGGGGAGGGGCGAGTTGGGGGCGCGCTAAAGAAATATCAACACTGTACATTACACAGAACCTCCCTTAACCCCTACGCCAAATGCTTTCAGCCAATTCTCACCTTTCTTGCATGCAAAATTTGCCTTAACACATCTTCACTGCACCCATGCTGTTTCTCATGACCCCTGACCCCTCTCCACTGTACCCATGCTGTTTCTCATGACCCCTGACCCCTCCCTACTGCTCCCATGCTGTTTCTCATGACCCCTGACCCCTCTCCACTGCACCCATGCTGTGTCTCTGGGATACTATTGGAGGGTCCCCAGGTGTGACATCACCAGGTGAGTGATGCTGACCTGGGATAGAGGAGGGTCTCCGGAGAGCAGAAAAAGGGTCCTGTCTGTGCACACCTGCGCAACACAGAGGTACGGTCACGAACACAGCGGGAACATGTTCAAATATAACATTTAATCTCGTAATTAACATCAGAGGAATGCATTTTAATACAATGCAGTATCAAATCATATCAAATAATATATTGGCTCTGGACACTTTCAGACATGGTCATTTTGGCCTTTGGTATATATATATTTTTTCTTTTACTGTCAAATATATCCTACAGTTACTTAATAAAGTATAATATATTACACTGGAAATAATGTATCCATTTTGTAATAAATGGCACACACTTGGCATATGTTACACCAACATATATCACACATAAAGTGTCACAGTGCCACACACAGTATATTTTCCCTTTAGCCATCCCGATTCCAGGAAACATGAGACAAAGGCCCATGACAGGGCCAGACAGGGCACCGATTGGATAATCCCTGTGTTGGTAACCATGGTGAGGATGGCAGACGTGCACATGAGAATGGACTGAGGGAATTGCTCCAGGGAAGGGAAATTATTTTCCTGCCTTCCTTCACTGCTTTTATTTATTTGATCTTCCATTGCGTTCATTAGTTTAGTCTCTGTTCCGACTAACCTTAAACTTTTTAAATTTTTATTTTTATTTTTAAACTTTTTTTTTTTTTACATTTCTGCTCATGTTAAGCGCTTTGAATTGTATTTTGTATGTATGAATCGTGCTACACAAATTGTTGGTTGATTGACGACGAGAACGCCTGGTTACGACGACTACTACTACTGTTACCGCTAGGAAAATGTTGAAAATTATTATTATAACAATTAACAAATGTAATTTATTATTATTGGGCGGCACGGTGGTGCAGTGGATAGCACTGTCACCTCACAGCAACAAGATCCCGGGTTGAATCCCGGCCGGGGCCTTTCTGTGCGGAGTTTGCAATCTAGTTTCCTCCCACAGTCCAAAGACATACGTTAGGCTAATTAGTCTAAATTACCCTGTAAATGAGTGAATGGTGTATTAGTGCCCTGCGATTGGCGACCTGTCCAGGGTGTATTCCTGCCTCTCGCCCCAATGCATGCTGGGATAGGCTCCAGCCCCCCCGCGACCCTGACCAGGAATAAGCGGCTGAAGATGAGAATGTATTATTATTGTTCCTATTATTTACCTGCGATGATGCGGGGTGGGAATTGGCCCTCATAGATAGGGCTGCTAGCTGAAAGCTTTGGAGAGAGTTTATATGCGGTGAGCCTTTCTGCAGCTCCCTTTCTCAGATGGAGTGACGGAGTGATGGAGCCTTTCGGAGTGACGGAGCTCCCTTTCTCAGACGGAGCGACTGAGTGACTGAGTGATGGAGTGACGGAGTGAACAGTAACTCTGAATGCACCGTGTGTTTGAGAGCCCTGGTCACGTGCACTCAGCGCCAGCCCTAAATCACCGCGCAAAGAAAGAGAAACGTACAGGTAACTATCAAAATAGAGGAAACGCAAAACAACATAATTTGTGTTAATGGGGCGTTGGGTTTTGTATTCATTGGCGTTTACCTTCCCTCTAAGGCAGTGGTTCTCAAACGTCTCCTCAGGGATCCCCAGCCAGTCCATGTATTTGTTAAATTCCACCACCAGCACACCTGATTCAGCTCATTACTACTTAACGAGCATTGATTAGTTGAATCAGGTGTGCTGGTGGTGGAATTTAACAAATACATGGACGTTTGGCTGGGGCCAATCAAAACCCAACGCCCCATTAACACAAAGAGAGCTGAGAGAACCACTGCTCTAAGGGGTTGAGTGGAGCTAAACCATGGCAGGAAAATGCACCCCACACCATAACAGAGCCACCAGGACCCTTCATTTACTCAAGTGTTTCCTTTATTTTGTCAGTTACCTGCTTGTAAATGGATTTCTACGCTGTTTTGTTTCACATCTCGTAAGAGAGCGGCTGTGGACAGAATCGACCGCATGTTCGTTTGATTTAACGTCACTGCGTCGTTCTGAAAACAATGCGGAGGAATGTTTTTTTTCCGCTGTTGTTGCAGAACCGTTACAAGTGACCGTGCGGCGGCCGGGAGAGGCTGGCGTCTCCAGCACCAGGCTCAACGTGGTCGCGCTGCAAACCCCAAACGTCTATTTCAGGATGAAAGAAACGTCAAACTCTCGACAGAGGCAGACTTTTAATTCACGAACGCTACATTCATCTACATCTACTTTTATTTAAGTAGGCTTTCTTCACTTCCTGGTGGGAAAGGGCATCACTAAAAATGTACCCTACCTGGCCCCAAGTTTTTAAAGTCTGTAATGATCCATTTTATTGTTTAATCTCTGACCTTAAATATTGCGGGGAGGACATAATGAAAGGGGGATCTTTTAAATCTACAAATTATTGACAGATATGACTGTTTTTAATGTTTGATATTCCAAAATATCGGTTGGGCAGGGGGACTTATTACACCTATGCAATACAGTTTATGAATGTGTAATGGACCAAAGTTAGTTGGAAGAATATTGTTTGGAATATTAGTGGAAATAGTTGTTTGTTTGAAAATTGTCGCTAATCTCCAGGGAATTCTACTGTGTGGGGCACAGACACACTGAGCCGTCCTGAGCAGAATACGACGAGCCCAACGGAACAGAGGCAGGTGGACCCTGTCACCACCACACCTGGCTGCACTTACCTGAGCCGACCGTGGCCGCCACAGAGGTAAAGTAGGGGTGACTGCTCCCTGGAGAGAGAGGCGGAGAGTCAGGTTTTAACAGGATGGCTGTGAGAGAGCTAATGTGACGGTGTTGGTTCTGCCCGCAGCAAGTTTCGAACCGAGGGATCTCGACGCGACAAGAGTAACGTATATGTGGTCCCAATGGGAATCGAACCCACAACCTAAGCATTGACAACGCCGTGCTCTACCTACTGAGCCACACAGAACCACACTCTACCTATTGAGCCACACAGAACCACGCTCTACCTACTGAGACACACAGAACCATGCTCTACCTACTGAGCCACACAGAACCACACTCTACCTATTGAGCCACACAGAACCACGCTCTACCTACTGAGACACACAGAACCACGCTCTACCTACTGAGACACACAGAACCACGCTCTACCTACTGAGACACACAGAACCACGCTCTACCTACTGAGACACACAGAACCACACTCTACCTACTGAGACACACAGAACCACACTCTACTTTCTGAGCCACACAGAACCACACTCTACCTAGTGAGCCACACAGAACCACACTCTACCTACTGAGCCACACAGAACCACACTCTACCTACTGAGCCACACATAACCACACTCTACCTTCTGAGCCACACAGAACCATGCTCTACCTACAGAGACGCAGGTTCACTGGGGTGTCCATAAGAATAATAAACATACCGGCGTCCCTGACTTTGAACACCGCCGCGTGGGGGTTCAGGGTGGTGGTCGGCTCCAGGGGGATTGTGGTCGGAGCGGGCGTGGTTGTGGTTGTGGTTGGCTCAGCGGTCGTTGATGCTGGCCAGACGACGGCGGCGGCAGCCAAGGGGGCCTTGGATTCTTTGAGATCTGCGTGAGGGAGACAGGAAAAGAGAGAGAGAGTGAGAGAGAAAGAGAGGGAGAGAGAGAGAGAGAGTGAGAGTGGGAGAGAAAATGTGAGAGAGAGAAAGTGAGAGAGAGAAAGCACAAGAGAGAAAAAGTGAGAGAGAGAAAGAGAAAGAGAGGGAGGGGGAGAGAGGGCGGGTGAGAGTGAGAGTGAGAGAGAAAGAGAAAGAGAGGGAGGGAGGGAGAGAGGGCGGGTGGGAGGGAGGGAGAGGAAAGAGAGGGAGAGAGAGAGAGAGGAGGGAGGGGAGAGGGAGGGAGGGAGGGAGGGAGGGAGGGAGGGAGAGGGAGGGAGAGAGGAGGGAGAGAGGGAGGGAGAGAGAAAGAGTGAGAGAAAGGGGGGGGAGAGCACCACTTGGCTTTTTACAGTAACTCTCATCCTTTTTACTGCATTCCTGGGCTGGGAGGGCTGCAGCTGTTCTGGAATGTCTCGGGACCGGGGGGGGGGGGGATATAAAATCACTGTGGTGCGCACACTGCAATCACAGAGGGACCGCTAACTGCAGGGACCGGTACAATATGGGTCAGGCAGCTTGTCTAGACAGCTGCGACGGGCCAAGCGACTTTCAAAGAGGATCAAAAAACACAAAACGTGGAGGAGGAGTGAAGTTTGCTAAGAAAAGAGGACTTGATGACACACAGAAGTGAGAAGGGAAGCACTGTGTACTGAATCTGCAGGCATGGTTTTCTCTCTGTGGAACAGCGCTCATAAGAGCATTGGGGACACTCAAACGACCCTGTGTGGAGTTTGCATGTTCTCCCCGTGTCCTCATGGGTTTCCTCCGGGTACTCCGGTTTCCTCCCACAGTCCAAAGACATGCACGTTAGGCTAATCGGAGAGTCTAAATTGCCCGTAGGTATGAGTGTGTGAGTGAATGGTGTATGTAGTGCCCTGCGATGGATTAGTGAGCTGTCCAGGGTGTATTCCTGCCTCTCGCCCACAGGCTCCAGCCCTGGGCTCCTAGCACCCGTGTAGTGCATGTGAAAGCACCAGGACCGTCACAGGGACATGACTGCAGACGGCCGTGGGTCAGCGTTGTCCTCACCTGTCGTAATGGAAGTCGGGCGTGTGGGAGTGTAGTCCAGTGTGGACGGATAAAGCACGCCCTTCTTCGGCTTGCCCACTGCGGAAAAACAAAAACAAGAACGGACTGATCACCTGGAGTCTGTCACCAACTGGACCCGCCCCGCCCTGACCCAATTTTATATTAAACCCCTTAAATTAAGATGTCAGTCTGTCCAAAATAAACTTGTGCAATAAATGCACTCTTTTTATTTTTTCCCTTCTGTCTCCGTAAGTTTGAATGCCCAGTTGCAACGGTATGCACATCCCATCGCTTCCTCCTCCCCTTACGGAAGCTGAATATACCACAATAGATGGCCTTTTTGGAAAATATAATGATAAATATATTTCAGTGCAATTACTTTTTTTTAAATGTATTACAATATCTGAAAACTGCAGTTATTTCTATATTTGCCCATATATGGTGAAGTGTTGCAATATCTATTCTGATCATGATAATATATTTAACACATTTAATCTCTGTAAGGGATCCACCATTTCCAGAGGGGGAGGACTAGCACATGCATCCTCCAACATCACAGGCAGCGCGCAGGCAGCCGATCGACCAGAGGAGTCGCCAGTGAGCACTGAGCTGGAGGTTACCCCCGGTGACTGAAGCCCCTCCTCCTCTGGCCGATGCTACGGCCAATCGCACGCCGTCCCCGCTGGGGGGCTCCCAGCCACGGTCAGTGCGGAGAGAGGAGCTGACCTGAGACCCTGAAGGACTCTCTCCACTTGGGCAGGGACAGTGAGCGCACGCCGTGGGAGAAGCTGCCCCTGTACGAGCCCTGTCCCGCCATCTTGCTCACGATCACCTTCCCCCCTGAGTTGGTGATGATCCCACTGCAAAGCAAAGCGGCAAACACTCAGAGACAGAGAGACAGAGAGGCAGAGAGACAGAGAGGCAGAGAGAGGCAGAGAGGCAGAGGCAGAGAGGCAGAGAGGCAGAGAGAGACAGAGAGAGGCAGAGAGGCAGAGAGGCAGAGAGAGGCAGAGGCAGAGAGAGGCAGAGAGAGACAGAGAGAGACAGAGAGAGACAGAGAGAGGCAGAGAGGCAGAGAGGCAGAGAGGCAGAGAGGCAGAGAGGCAGAGAGAGGCAGAGAGAGGCAGAGAGGCAGAGAGGCAGAGAGGCAGAGAGAGGCAGAGAGACAGAGAGCAGAGAGAGACAGAGAGACAGAGAGCAGAGAGACAGAGAGACAGAGAGACAGAGAGACAGAGAGACAGAGAGACAGAGGCGAGTGTGTGATAATCACCACAGCCTCGGAGAGTGAGCACATAATGTTCCCACAATGTGACAGGAACGCTGTTACAACGTTACTGCAAAAAATTTGAAGTGTCAGATATACAAGTAACTGCCAAAATACACTAGCCTAGGGGGAAATCTCAATCGGCCCTCACCCAGGCTAGGAGAGACCCAGCTAGCCGGGGGAGGGGGTGGTCGGGGGGCTCGTTTGAAAGGGCAGGACTGGGCCTATCCGCCGTTACTGGCCCTGGCACCCCATCTCCCCTAAGACTCACACCTGTTTAAAGGATCCCTCATTTACTCAGGTGTTGCCTCCATTTGAGTAATTACATGGAGGTTGTGATGCCAGTCCTAAACCCAACAACATTTATGCACTGTGATGCCTTTGGGTGGGTCTTCTCTGAGCCCAAACAGAAGCCACTGGGACTCAGAAGTCAGTGTTGCAGTGCTGCCTGCCCTCACCTGTGGATGGCAGCGTTGCAGACGCTGGAGATGGAAGCGAAGACCCCCGAGCCGTACACAGGCTGCTTGGCCTCCCTGCAGTGGGCGGGGCACTTTGCAATGAACTCTGGGAGGTTGATCTTCCCTGCCCGGACATCGCACTCTATGGTCGGCACAACTGGGCGAGAGAGGGAGAGCGAGCAGGCACGTCAAGTGACAGACACGTCACGTCTAAAGTCAATAAACTTTATTGCCATGTCGGCAGAAGTTGCTAGGAATTTATCTTGGCGTTCACTAACTTGGCAACAACATATAACGTAAATACATTAAAAGCACTTCTTAAAAGCAGACCGTATGTACATAATTACAAATCCGAAGCATGTTTAAAACAGTACTGTACAGTGCATGAACAATGCAGTGCAGTGTATTTTTGAAACGTGGTATTCTGGCGGAATGTGACAGCGTTTGTAGCGCGGCGCTGATCCACCGGAGGTTCGTGACGCCTCAGGCTGACTGCTGTTCTGGAAACGCACAGCTTTTGTTCTCAGAGATAGATCTGATGTGTTTGCCTGAGGGGCAGCACTGAATAAATGGGATTTTGCTCGGTGTGATTTGTCAGAAATAATTTTTTAACGGCTTTACCTTAGATGGGGCTGACACATAAATGCAACAGGGGGTAAATCGCAAAAAAATGAAATAATTGCCAACAGTCTACATTACACCTTTGTGTTGTGTGGTGGTATTTCCATACCTGACAGTAATGGATATATATATATATATATATATATATATATATATATATATATATACTTATATACTTATATACTTATATACTTACATACTTATATATCACCCCTTTGGCATTTTTCACATATTATTTTCTTACTACATAAGAAGAAGCTTTAGAGTTCTTGTTTTTTTTATTCAACATTAGAGTATTTTATGTTGATCAGTGGCAAGAAATCCCATTTAAATCCATTTTGATACCGTGAAGTAAGAAAATAAAATGTGAATACCCACCTCGGTGGTAGAACGACCTTCTGCAATCGGTCAGGACCGCGGAATCACTTGCAATCTTCCGCAAGAGACTGAAAGCCCACCTCTTCAGACTCCACTACAGTGAACTCTGTACATCTAGCTAATTGTCATCACCACTGCCTCCTTGCTCAACACTATGCATCCCCCTTACTCCATTTATTAAAAAGTGTTACAGGTATGGTACGCAGCTGCCTGCAATGATGTCTATCGTTGTATTACTGCACTGATCTCTTGCGTGAACTATGATTGTTCCTAGCATGTATTTATGCACATTTGTAAGTCACTCTGGATGAGAGCGTCTGCGAAATGCTTAAAATGTGAAATGAATATTCCCACTGTACATGATTTTATACCCACTATATATATATATATATATATAATATATCACATAGAATGGGTGTGGATGTGAACGGGTACAAAACATGACTATCTGGTCATTAAAAAAATACATAAGCTCAAAACTAAAATAATTTGTCCCTGTGTTACTCAGCACTGACCTTGTTTTGGCTTCTTGTTCGTTTGGCCTTTTGGCCGAGCTCCGTTGCTACCCACCAGCAGCAGAGCTAAAGGACAAAGGACAAAGGGCAAAGGGCAAAGGTCAAAGGTCAAAGTTCATCAGCATAATTACATTTTACTCACTTAATTCAGTCAATTCAGGAAAACGCATCGAAATTCAATTCATTAACTGAAAGATATTTTCCAATCAATCAAACTTCATTTCCTGAATTGATCGAATTGAAACAGAAGTGACCCCCAAGTATGACACATAATCGGTAGGCAGATTTCTGAATTGCAGAAGTTCCCTCGATAGCTGCTGACGCGTGTGCGCCCAATGAAAAGACGCACTCTTCCGTAAGGGACAACGTAACTAACATTTGCAAAGCCGCAAGTATTTTGAAACGTGGGGGTGGGGGTGGGCAAGTATTTCTGAAACGTGAGGGGGTGGGGGGTGTAGTCTTCGCGTGCATGTCTGTTGACATCACGGTTTGCAGATCTACTCTCGCTGCGGACTTGAGTTTCCACCGCTGCCGTTCCCGTTCAGCCTGCCCTGCCGGGTTCAGCTCTAGTGCAGAGGCGGCCCTCCGGCAAGATCCCTCGGAAAAAACCAGGTCCCATTTTTCAATGCCGTGTCACCTGGCAGCAGCCGAACAGCCTGGAACGTGGAGCAAGGCCCCCGGGCGCCCTGACATCTCAACTCAACGGACCGCGTGCGTGCGCGAGACCATGTGAACCCGCGCTCTCTGACGAATGTTGTGCAGACACGCCGTGTGTCTGGCAGCCCTGCTCTGCGCTCCAGATGGGACACCACTGCGGGGTTCTGGAGACGGGAGTTTTACAGGATTTACAGCGACGCAAACGGAGCGCAGCCGAGGTCAAACTGTCATCTGAAACACTGTAAACCCTTCAGACACAAAGTAGAATTCCAGTTTTAAAAGAAACATCCACTTTCACCGATATTCTTCCGTAGCATCGTCCGATATGAGCTGGTGATAAATTTAGTTGAAAAGTTCACATCTGCAGGAGTGTTTTCTTTTTTTTTTTTTGCCAGCATCTAAAAAGGTCAACTATTTCAAAAACGTATTTGACCCTGGTCTGGTGTGTTTATTGGCAGATGTATTTCAATGAACACACACCAGCAGCACTGGGGAGTAGTTTCACTACATGTAATTAAACTAATAGTTTAACTACATTTTTGCAGCAGCTTGCTGGTAGTTTAACTCAATTCAAATTTGCATAGTATTTTTAGTAGTTAATAACTTTTTTGCCATGTTGAGGTGTGGTTAACTACTGGAACTACCAACTATTTTAACTGTCTAGAAAATAAAGGAATTGTGTGTTTTCAGAGACCTGTTTCAAACAGAGACCTGTTTCAGAGCGCGTTGCATGAGGAACGATTGGCTGGCCTCTTCTTGGATGATGTCTGATGCTTGTGTGCTACGGCTCTGCTTGTTCCAGAGGGCTTGACACTGACGAAGGTAATAAACTACAATTGTTGTTTTTTGCAGTCATGTGACTTAATTTTTATGGTTTCGAGCCCTGACGTATTATATGACATTATATGACATTTTACTTAGTAACTTTAGTTAAACTAATTTCTCTTGAGGGTAGCTTTGCCTCAGCTAATCCAGTAACAGCTGCCACACCACCTTCACCTTCACTGGGTCCAGAGCACATCACGGAGGGGGCCTTGACTCGTCGAAAAACCTGCCTGGTACCAGTGGCGGGCCCAGACCACTTTAACAGGGGTGGCCCAAGAGAGGCACAGAACCACACAAGGGGGGCATTCAAAATGTAATACATTTGAAAAGATGTGATTGACAACCTAATAACCTATCAAGAGCCCGATGAAGTAGGGTGGCACCCAGGGTGGCCAATCAAATTTCTGTGGGCTTCCAGGCCCTCCTTGGACACGCCCCTGGCTGTTAGCGACCGTGCTTCCATTTTCTGCAGAGGTAAACATCCCCCCCCGAATCACAATCCAGAGCCGAAAATAACAACCTACCGACGCAGAGAGCGGTGACCGATGCCCTGTTCATCACGGGGGTCTGGCAGGTCCAGTGATGTGGTCAGACGTCCACCCCAGGCCTCACCGTGGCAACACCGGCTGACAACAGTGGACAACACAGACCGTTACAACCGGTGCTGCACATTGCTGCAACAAGGGCTGGGGCTTCAGCGAGATACTGACCGCCCCATTTCTGCATATCCGTTTTATATCCACCAGAGCAAGGGTGTTCAGCCTTATATCCGAAAAGGTGCTGGTGCGGATGAAGGTCTTGATCGAAGACCATGATTAGTTGATTAGTTGAATCAGGTGTTGTAGTTTAGTGAACACAAACCTGCACCTACAACGGCCCTTCTCGGATCAGATTGGACACCCGTGCACTAGTAAGTAAAACAATAAAACATTTCTTATCATTTATCTTGTAAAACAATTTTTTTATAAAACATTTCTTATCATTTAATATCTTGCTTCACATGAGTGTTGAACGTCTGTGTGCCTTTTGGAAATTATTTTTTTATAAGCCAACGCACCTTTTTCTGAAGAATATTGGGAGGAAAATAGAAATACCTTTTCTATATCTATTTTAATATTCATTAAGGGGATCTGGGAGGTCCTGCAGTTTGGCAGGTTCTCCCCAGGAGCACAACACCAGTGTTTTTTTATTTAAATTTTATGTTTATATTGTGCCAATTATCCCCTCCCTCGTTTGAGAAATCACTGCCTTAGTCCGGCCAGTAGCGAGCGCTGCACTGTCTCCTCCGAGCCAGCGCCCGCCTAGGCCGAAAGCCTGTCACCGACGCACGACCACTCATATATGCAGTGAGTCTTTCCTTCGGCTTTTATCCTTCCCCCCTCCCTGGGGCAGACAGCCAATTGCCGCCCCCTAGTGGCACTCCACGGCCAGAGCCGAAACTGGCGTGACCGTTGGAATCAAACCCTGGTCGCCGTGGCTAGCATCAAACGCTCTTACCGCCAGACCACGCATATAAACCCAGTGTTTATTTATATTTATATTTATATTTATAGCCCAGTGTTAACCATGACCACATAAACGGAGCTCCAGGATTTGTGTGTTGCCCCTGACAAAACCGCCATGGTTTCTGCCCACGGTTCCACCCCCTGGCCCTGAACGTGGCATCACCAGCTGACAACAGGCCGCTACAACTCCAGTCTTCTGAATAAACTACAGACCGCTGAGTAAACTGTGATCACAACGGCCTTATTCTCCTGAGGCGACATCACAAGGCTCAATTCCCTCCGTCCATCTTGTAACATATTCAACTCACGCCGTTCAAGAAACGGTAAAAGGAATCCCCCGTGAATACTATTTAGTATAATGGCACCTTTCAAAAACACATTTCCAGGCAAAAGAAATAAGATGAGGACAGTCTCATTATGGCAATATTCAACATTTAATATTAATATTCATTTGCATTTAATGAGCGTCTTGCTGATAAAGTGAGAGTAAAACAGCAGGCCACACATTCGGGAGCCCCATAAACGATGCCATTATATAAAGGGCAGACGTCACACTAGAGGTGTCTGGGTTTGACTTGTAGTTTTAGAATAGAATTGTATTTTTATTTAATTTTTTATTTAATTTTTTATTTAAATTTTGTTTCTGATTTTCTCCCATTTTCTCCCAATTTAGTAGCCAATTACACCCGCTATTTTATGTCAATCCTCCCCTAGTAATGTGAGTTTGTTGCCGTAGTCCTGCGACCAGTAGTGACAAAGGCGAAGCATCGTCTCCTCCGAGATGGCACTTGCCAGGCCGTCGACTGTAACCCGGTACTCCAGGGCCACTCCTGTGCGCAGCAAACGTCCTGTCGGCTTCCCTCCCCCCTCCCTGGGGCAGACAGCCAATTGCTGCCCCCTAGTGGCACTCCCGGCCAGAGCCGACTCTGGAGTGACGGGGAATCGAACCCCAGGCGCCGTGGCCGGCGTCGAACGTTGAAACCACTAGACCACGCGGGAGGCTCATGGGAATTGTTTTTGATAGCCATTCATGACTGTTGTTCTTGTGTAGGTTATGGTTATAATAAAAATTTAAAAACAGAATTCCATAAATCAATTCCAGACCATTGGCTGCACGTCACTGCACCAAGGCCAGGGGTTTAGCTGGATACACCACCCAACAACCCCACCTTTATAACAATTTTATATCCACTAGAGAAAAAGAACAAAAATATTTGACAAAGTTTGACAAAGCCTTAGGCAGCGTTTTTGTTTCAGAAGTGCTGTATTCTGTAGCTACAGCTCTAAATTCCCAAGAAAACGTATTTATTTTTATTTTTTTCAATCGTCTTCTCTGCCTTTTCAAAAGAAGCGACGGCTGCGGAGACGCCACGTTCTGGATCGTCGTCTACGTGCACACTACGGGACTACGTTATCATTTGGACCTCATGTTCGTAAACACAGACGCTTCTCGCAGCCGTACAGACAGACTGACGGCTTGGGGCGAGTCTGAGAGGATTTGTAATCCCTCAAAGCGGGACCTGCTGTCGCGTGCCTGACTCAGGCATTCTCCCTGGATAAAAACACCGACACGATTCACGTGCCAACCTTCTGTCACTGCATCAGCGGGAATCTTAATTATATTCTGGTCCCCTGCCGACATCCCTCTTTTCTCTTCTCTCTCTCTCTCTCTTTCTCTGTCTGAGCCGTGACGCAGCATGGCGTGTTTGCGAAAGGTAAATATACGGGAGTTTCCGCAGATTAACGTTACGCCGGAGAATCTGTCATTCTTAAATCGGAGGTCTTTCTGCCGGAGAACAGCAAGAGGAAACTGATCTGTGACGCCAATTTGCCTCCTTGATGTCTTAATAAATGCAGCTTCAGTACCCGGGCGGAGGCTACAATGGCCGGGCAGTTTGGTGGAGCTTTTACCAATCCGTGAGCTTCAATGGCAGACGTCTCATATGACCCACTCCAAAGGGGAGAGGGAGAGGGAGAGGGAGAGGGAGAGAAAGAGAAAGGCTTATTTCAGGGAACTTTGTTCTCCTCAACCTGATGGCCCCTCGGGTGTTAAGCTGAAAACCAAACTTCAAAGGAAAAGGCCTCTCACACAGGCAGTCATCAGCAGCTAAACACTCATTTAGTGAAAATGCACTGCACTGCAATATAGATTCACATTCATCATTTGTGTTGTATGTAATGACCCGCACGGTCAAACCCTATCCATGTGTTTAGATTTGCGTCAAATGATAACTATCATAATTGACATACATTTTAAATTTTTGGCATTTAGCAGACGCTTTTATCCAGAGCGACTTACAAGATGTGCATTTATACATGGTAAGATCAATCATGAGACATGCCCTCACTTCGCTGAAATGAGCCAATTAGTTTAAAGACTGTTACAATGAGCAATTCGTCCTAGACTTAGTCGGTTGGCCTTTAAAGTGTTCAACCAGTTCCTTATCCCAGTGGATAACCAGGGATCGCTCGCTATGTAGCGTTTTCCATGTATCATCTCTGAGTCTGCATGTGCAACAGCCGTACAAGCGGTACAGAGACCTGGGGCCTCTACTGAGGAGAAATAATGAGGCCTATAAACATCTCCCCAAAAATGGCTGTATCAGATAACAAACCCCACCAAACACAGATGGCATCGTTTGCAACCGTATGGTACTGTAGAGAGCAGGCAGCAGTGTAGTATAACGGTTAGGGAACTGGGCTTGTAACTCTGAGGTTGCAAGTTCGATTCTCAGGCGGGGGCACTGCCATTGTACCCTTGAGCAAAGGTACTTAACCTGAATTGCTTCAGTAAATATCCAGCTGTATAAATTGATTGTATTTAAAGAAATGTAAACCGTGTAAGTCGCTCTGGATAAGAGCATCTGCTAAATGCCTGAAATGCAATGTAATGCCTCTTTCCTAAAAACACTGATCTGTTGTAATCTCTGGAATGGCAGGGGTGCCATCTTACTGGAAGGATTTCGCTGGCTTGTAAAATGTGCTTACAAGATGCCATCAAAGGCTTAAAGCTATGTGCTCAGTTTCCTGCTGTCAGCGCAATTGTAAAATAGGGTGAGGTGTATTCTGACCGTTTCATTGTAAAAGCATGGCATTATAATTGCTACATTTATTAATTCACATAAATTATGCAGTTTACTCTGCAAATGTGTAAAAAACATTACATGAAATATGTGTATTTCAAAGAAATGCAGTAACCCACTATCAAAACATATACTTATTTTCCTTAAATGTTGTGTTGCATATTTTCATGCATACAATGATTTTAGACAGGGAGAGATTTGAAAATGCACATGTACATTTTACGTTTACATTTTACATTTTACAAATGTAAATGAAAATGTAAAATGAAATGCACATGCTCTTGTGAACATTCAACGCTCCTACTAAACCAGAGAACCAGAGCAGAATGTCGCCTGTTAGGCACTCGATGTCCAGCGGGTGAATCTTTAACACTGCGCATGTTTCCCTGCTTTGCTTTGAAGACTCTTCCTGCTGTTTGATTCCTCCCTCCAAGGAATTCGCCTGCCCTCTGACCTCGCACAGAGGCTGATGGCAGAGCTCCACTGATTTATATGGACAGGCAGTGCTGTTCCTGCTCTTCCGTCTATCTGTTGCTTATTCAGCCCTTGCTCATCCCTCACCCAACTCTTACTGTGGTTCTGTGTGGCTCAGTTGGTAGAGCACAGCGTTGGCAACGCTTAGATTGTGGGTTCAATCCCCACTGGGACCACATATGCTGAAAAATGTATGCATTCACTGCTGTAAGTCGCTTTGGATAAAAGCGTCTGCTAAATGGCGTATATTATTATATTATATTCTTACTCATCCCTTACTCAACCCTCACTTATCCCCTACTCATCCCATATTCATCCCTCCCTCAACCCTTACTCAACCCTCACTCAACTCTGACTCAACCCTCACTCAACCCCTACTCATCCCATACTCACCCCATATTCAACTCTCACTCAACTCTCACTCAACCCTTACTCAACTCTAACTCACCCCATACTCATCCCTTACTCAACCCCTACTCATCCCATATTCACTCCCTCACTCAACCCTTACTCAACTCTTACTCACCCCATACTCAACTCTTACTCAACCCTTACTCAACTTTTACTCATCCCTCACCAGTAAACCAGTAAAAGCACTTGTTCTATAATAATAATAATAATAATAAAACATTTTATTATTCTAAGTGCAGGTTGCCCACTGCAGCCTGGGTTCTGTCTGGGAGTCTCATTCGGGGGCAGTGATTGGCTGTCCGCCCACAGGTGGGCATGCAAGCGGCTCCGTGCGCGTCAGGGTTAATGGTCGACACATACATATCTTCATATTCTCCTTTTAGAAAATGAAAGCAACGCTGATCCTTCCAACTCTGAAACTGAAAGATGATTATATAAAATTATTAAAACTTCTCCATTCTTTCTCGGCACATTATGGTTATGCTGAGGGTAGATTTAGTGGGTTTTAGGGATTTCGATTTTTAAATACTTTTTTATAGATAAAACTGACCGTCTGAATCCACACAGCTGATTTGACTGACCCACTGCATGACTGACAGACAGGAGGACTGGCAGGTAGTCTGTACCTGACCCGTCACCGAACACCAACACAAATACTTCATCGGCACGGTCGAGGCATTTAAAACATGACCGGGGAGGGTTACCTTATTATGGATGGACCTCTGTGTTGTTTTGACTGGTAATGGGAAGAGCGGTTTGAATATAGTCTGAGGGAGTGGAACAAGAGCAAGTTAACAAGCTTTGACTTGAAACCCACTCCTCCCGTGTCACCCTAACAGGGCTGTTTGACAGTCTATCACCTGCTGCCATCTATAAACTTCGAGGCAATATAAAATGAACAAAATCACCATGGTGAATGAGTTTAAAAACCAGCAACCGTAAACAAATCCCGATAAGCATTTTGGAGATACTCGATTGTTGTGAGAATGTCTTCACAACCTATGCCAGGTAGGCTAATACCTGAAAACAAAAACAGACGTCTGTTGGTTACCGCTCACTGCGCCAAGTAGATTTATTTTCATCCTATGGCGACACAGATTGCCTGTAGTTGATTTTAATGTCATTTGTTTTGAATCGTATGATTGATAACATTTTAATATCTTTTTTTAGAACATGTCTGTTCAAGCTCGATCCTTCACGAGAACAAGGCTGGATGTGCTTTGGGCAGGAACCAAGAGATCACAAATCGATACAATAAACTTCACCTGTCAGTTTTCGGTAGAATGCAATATCTCACAGCGATAAGTTGTTTTTTATTCTTATCCATATCACATACTGTAATATTTCTGAGTCGCTGTGCCATACGTAGCGTCCGTTATTATATGAAGGGCGTGCGCTTTCCATAAAGTTACTTTGGAAAAACCCAGAGAGAATTACTAGCGGCGTACAATCTGCTGCTTTGCGCCATTAAATCAAGTCTGTACTAGTTTGACCGGAGTACTTGTACAGATTTACCGTGCTGTAGAATTAAGTCCCGGTCATAAATCATGTACTGCTCATAAACCGCATACAGAACTTTCTTTTTTTCCTCAAAAACGTTTGCACGTACTGTGATCGCACCACACATTTACCCGTGTGTTACTATTGAACTGACTGAATAAGTAAAGCCCGATTTTTTTTCGTTCGTTAATGTTTCACCAAAAACACAACAATTAACCACAGAATGCGTCTGTTTTTGCGCCGTGAGTCACTCTTGCAATATCCCTCTTATTCTCGCACTGGTTTGTGACTTGTGATCTCTAGATAAGCACAACGCAAGCATGCTTTTATTTTTTTTAACTAAATAAACATTTGTGTCATCTGTCACCGTATTAACGAAAATATCAAAATACTGTATACAGTAAAGCAAGTCATTCGGTAAGCGTATCCCGAGTGGACACAACACCCCCCAAAAAACAGGACTCCACGTGCGTATAAAGTTGGCATTGCTAAACTTACTGTTCTCGGTCCTTCGGAGTTTGGGGAGTATCAAAGTCCCTGAGGCTCAAGATCTCAGGGTCATGATTGGCAGTAAAATCCCAAGTCGATGCGCGCAGTAGCTATGTGAACGCTGTCCGCCTCACGCGCTGTGGAACGGCTCGCGCTGTGGAACGGCTCGCACAACACTCAGGCTCGAGCTCTTCGCGTCGAAGGCGCAGAGTTCCAGGAGAGAGCGCACTGGCTCCTCTTTGCCCGTCCCGCCCATTCACGAGGAGAGATTGAACTTGTTTACTTTTTTTTTTCTTTTTTTTTTTTTGGAGAAGACAAAACCAAGTGCACATGGAAGTATGCCAGCGAGGAGAGCTCATTCATAAGAACGACCCTGCAGTTTGTGACGATGCCTATCGAAAGCTTATGGTCTTTACTGTGCAACATAGACCAATGTGTACATACAGTACTCTTTCGAATTGCATTACGTTTGTCAGAAGTCAATGCATTTGTTTCACAGCAAATTTGTGCGCGTCATAGGCATGTTCCCATCCTTTCCTGTTTTCATCATAAATCTTATGTTCTAATGCATATATTAATTAATGTAGAATATAATGTTAATGCTTCTATTAATAACGTTTTCCACAGATACGTACGTCATAATTCAATTGTAAATGACCCCCAGATCACCAAATGATTCGATTGAGTTAAATACCACACAGGTACATGCTCAAATAAAGGAAACACTTGAGTAAATGAGGGATAGAAAGTATATTGAAAGCAGGTGCTTCCACACAGGTGTGGTTCCTGTGTCAATTAAGCAATTAACATCCCTTGTTTGTTGGGGAACATTTGGCAGGAGCTTCAGTGATGAAGACTGCTCAACATGCTGATGTTTCATGAGGAACAGTGGCTGAGGTGATGTTGGCATGGAACTCTGAGGGAAAGACATCATCAACTAGGGGCGACTGTGGTCGAAAGTGCATACCCCATGACCGTGATGTCTGTGCGTTGGTTCGAGACGCAAGGCAAAACAGACGAGCAACTCTGAATCAGTTCACTGCAAATATTAATCTCGGGTGTGAGCAGGCAGTTTAATCAAGAACAGTCCATCAATAACTTCACACAGAGGGATACTATGGTTAGATTGCAGTGCGTATACCCCTTATTACACCTAAAAATGCATGCTTGTGAGTGAAGTGGTGAAAAGAACACAGGGAGTGGTCTACTGAGCACTGGAAAAAAAAACGTCATATGGTCAGATGAGTCATCCTACACCCTGTTATCAACAAGCTTTTTCCCACGGTGAAGGGTTATTGCATCTCTGCTATGGCGTGGGTGCATTTTCCTGGCATGGTTTAGGTCCAGGCGGCACGGTGGTGCAGTGGATAGCACTGTCGCCTCACAGCAAGAAGGTCTCGGGTTCGAATCCAGGCCGGGGGCCTTTCTGTGTGGAGTTTGCATGTTCTCCCCGTGTCCGCGTGGGTTTCCTCCGGGTACTCCGGTTTCCTCCCACAGTCCAAAGACATGCACGTTAGCCTAATTGGAGAGTCTAAATTGCCCGTAGGTATGAGTGTGTGAGTGCCCTGCGATGGATTGGCGACCTGTCCAGGGTGTATTCCTGCCTCTCGCCCGGAACGCATGCTGGGATAGGCTCCAGCCCCCCCCCGCGACCCTGACCAGGAATAAGCGGCTTAGATAATGGATGGATGGATGGATGGATGGATGGATGGATGGATGGATGGATGGATGGATGGATGGATGGATGGATGGATGGATGAATGGATGGATGGATGGATGGATGGTTTAGGTCCATTCAAGCCCTTAGAGGAGTTTGTTGTGTAAGAATCGTGTTGCATTCCTCCAGTAGAGTTCCAGGCACTTGTAGAATCTATGCCAAGGCGCAATGAAGCTGTTCTCGTGGCCCAACACCCTACTTAGACACTCTGTTGATGTTTTATGTTGATTTATTTTTTGCCTAGGGGGAAGGTCGGCACAACTGTGGTCCGTGACCAGTCTTCCTGAAGCAATTTCCAAACCAAACCTACGATAGATACATCCTCATCTCTACCATACGGTCATCAGATCGGCAAGCAGCGGAACTAGTGAACGGGTGAACAGAAAGGACTAGTGAGCAGAAACAGGAAGGACCCCCGACGCCCCAGCTGACTGTCAGGGACACGTAACATAACATAACATATAACATACGCCATTTAGCAGACGCTTTTATCCAAAGCGACTTACAGTAGTGAATGCTTACATTTTTCAGTATATAATTGAAACCCGAACCTAAGCGTTGTCAACACCACGCTCTACCTACTGAGCCACACAGAACCACACTCTACCTACTGAGACACACAGAACCACGCTCTACCTACTGAGCCACACTGAACCACGCTCTACCTACTGAGACACACAGAACCACGCTCTACCTACTGAGCCACACAGAACCACGGTCTACCTACTGAGCCACACAGAACCATGCTCTACCTACTGAGCCACACAGAACCATGCTCTACCTACTGAGCCACACAGAACCACGCTCTACCTACTGAGCCACACAGAACCACGCTCTACCTACTGAGACACACAGAACCACGCTCTACCTACTGAGCTACACTGAACCACGCTCTACCTACTGAGCCACACAGAACCACGCTCTACTGAGCTACACTGAGCCACACAGAACCACGGTCTACCTACTGAGCCACACAGAACCATGCTCTACCTACTGAGCCACACAGAACCACTGAGCCACACAGAACCTCTACCTACTGAGCCACACAGAACCACGCTCTACCTATTGAGCCACACTGAACCACGCTCTACCTACTGAGCCACACAGAACCACGCTCTACCTACTGAGCCACACAGAACCACACTCTACCTACTGAGCCCCACAGAACCATCACACGTGGAGGTGCTCAAACTAGCGGGGGTTGTTGAGGCGGCTTTTTTGCTTGTCGGCCCTTTTTGAGAGGCCCGGGGGGCTATTTGAAGCTATTGCTATTGAAGCAATTCAGGTTAAGTACCTTGCTCAAGGGTACAACGGCAGTGCCCCACCTGGGAATCGAACCTACAACCTTTTGGCTACAAGCCCAGCTCCCTAACCATTATACTATACTGCTGCCTCTGTGCCAGCGAGACAATTAAATTGCATACCCTCCCAGGGTGAATTGGAAGAGAAATGTGAAATTAGGCTGTAGGATATTTTTTGAAAAGTCGGAGTAACGTCACACACCCGCACAGCCAGGGGGTGTCTAATCTTATCCAGAAAGGGGCCTTGAGTGAGGATCATTATTCATGGATTGGTTGAGTCAGGCGTTTTAGCGCTGGGCTAGAACAAGCGCCCGCACCCACCGCAGCCCTTCTCAGATAAGGTTGGACAGCCCTGCCTTAAGCTAATCATATGATATGGCTCCGATATGAGAATCAGCAGCGGGAAAATGAGTTTTGTGATTACTCAGCGTTGTTCCTCATAGGAATATACATATATATATTTTCAGTGTGCCGTAGAGGAGGTGGAACGAGTGTGCCAACTTGACTAATTCGCATGACTTTGCGTACTCAGAACTATAGATACTGTATATAAATAGTTTTATTCACATTGACAAGCACACTTAATAAGGAAAATAGCTAAGAAGAAAAATATTTACGAGTGCATACGTTTGTCACATACAAAAAATAACAATACTGTACCTTTCGAAACTGTTTACGTATGTATTCAAGAGAATCAAGAAAGGGGTCACTGCTTGGGTATCAGAGACTGAAATATGAGTCCAGGTGGTGCTCATTGGAAAAGGGTCTGTTTAATTTATTTTTCAGTCGATTGAGTGAACTGTTTACGTGTTACGTGTACTTTCCTAAAAATTCAAGTCATGATTTTATGCAAGTAGTATTCCATGTCCAACCTGGGTCTAAACAATTATTTAAAATACCCTTTATGCCTTTATCCTTTAGACACTTGCAAAACTCCTGCAGATCGGTGACCATTTTTTTAAAACAACAAAATTCTATACGATTGTACGTTTTGATTGGCGGCACGTTCCCTTGACAATTTCTGCAGGAGGGTTTTCAAAAAATTACTTAAAAATGATTCCAAATACATATTTGACCCAGGTCTGGTTTCCATAGATACATAATACGGGGCTATTTAGTTCCAGGCCTTGAGGGCTGCACTGTCTACGGGTATTTGCTCCAACCACACACTACAACCACAATACGTTCCCTACATTACATTAACTGTTGTTGATGACATTGTATAACGTCAAAGATTAAAGGTTGCGTGTGCTTCAGGTAACGGGTGTGCTTATGAAATATGTGCTGCACTTAGTCGATGTGTATATTTCCAGGAGAATTCATCTCTCTGTCATATCTGCTAGAAATCTAATTTTTTTATGGCTCCAAAAATCTCAAACAACAAGGAGGTAAACTAATTAGTGAAATCAGGTGGTGTGCTGCGTAGTTGAAGCAAATAACTGCAGACACTGCAGCCCTCGAGGCCTGGAGTTGAACAGCCCAGTCATAATATATCTTAACAGAAACAAATGCAGAGGGCGGGACGTCGTTAGAGTCTGTCGCTTTCGTATTCGGGTTCTTCCGAGGGGAGGGGCACGGGGACGATGAAGATCTCCTTTTTAGAGGGGGGAGGGGTGACCGGCGGACTCCCCACTCCAGAATCCGGGCTGGGGGAGGGCTTGGCGGGCGCGTCTGCTTGGTACTTGGACCCGGGCGGGGGCGGGGCCGGGGGCGCGGGTGTGGGCGTGGCCGGGGAGCGGGGCGGGACCTCGGCCTTGCGCTTGAAGCGCTTGAGCTTGACGGTGTCCCGGCCGTCGTGCGCGCACAGCAGCAGCGTGCCGATGTCCTTGCGGAACTTGGAGCTCAGGCCGAAGTAGATGAGTGGGTTGTAGAAGCTGGCGGACTTGGCGAAGAGGCGGGTGAAGATGCCAGTGAGGCCCGGCACGTGGTAGCCCCACGCCGACCACATGGACACCACGGCGTACGGCGACCACGCCAGAATGAAGGCCGTGCAGATGACGATGGACACCTGTCGGGAGAGAGAGAGAGAGAGAGACAGAGGTTCTTAACATTTTCTCCCTACCTATCACAGATCTCATAGACATACCAGATACTCAACTCTGCATTCTTAACATTGTCTCCCTGTCACAGATCCCATAGACTCACCAGATACTCAGCACTGTATTCTTAACATTTTCTCCCTACCTATCACAGATTCTATAGACCAGGGGGTGTCAAACTCAAGTCCCGGAGGGCCACAGTGTCTGCTGGTTGTTGTGGTTTCCCTTCAATCAGCAGCCAATTTAGGCCTTGGCAACAAGGTGTGTGGACTCTTTTCTTAACGTTATAAGTTGAATTTAAAGTGTCTCTCTACCATTCAAGCCAAAACATTCTAATTTAAATAAAAACATTTACTAACATTTTCCTTCCCAGTGTTGCAGGTATGGTATGCAGCTGCCAACAACGATGTCTATTGCTGTATTACTGCACTGATCTCTTGCGCGAACTATGATTGATCATACCATGTATTAATGCATATGTTGTAAGTCGCTCTGGATAAGAGCACCTGCTAAATGCTTAAAATGTAAATGTAATTTGATCTTCTGAAAATTATTTTAGGGGCATGACAAAGTACAATACTGTGGCAATGGACATTCTGCACTGTAATACAGCACCGGAAACTCCTGTTACCAACTGGAAACCTCCCGTAGTTAAGAAGCAGAGATGGCAGGAGGAAAGCAAGAGCTGACTATCTGGTGCGTCTATAGAGTCTGTGGCACTATCATCAGGTGACACGGCCTGTCACTCAGATATGAGCTCACTACTCCTGTGATGTAATACTAGGTCAGTGGTTCTCAAACTCATGCTGGAGTATTTCTGCCCTACAGTGCCCCGGTCAACGCTGGTTTTCCTTCCAACCAATCTCCTGATTGATTAAGGTTGTTGAAAACATGCGTTTAAGTTCCATAATTTTGTAAAGCACGCCGCAACTGCGCTGCAACAGATTTTAACACAATGTAGGTGTGACATATTAATGCCAATGGTTTTAGAATGGGATTACCATTTGCTATGACTTTGAACTCTTCATCTTCCACAAAATGGGTCAGTTTGATTGACCAGCTGTACACAATTTCAGCACTGATGTCAGCTGTAGGTCTATCAATAAATCCAATAAAAAAATGTAATCTCTCTCAAAAGTTTCCACAGCACATTACAGAAGCAATTGTTGTCTGAGATTTAAACTGACTGATTTAAACTGACTGATTTATTCCTTGAATATCAACATGAATATCTGTTTCTGACATTATGCAGCATTACGAGGGTAAATCATCCCTCACTGGACACTAAAAGTGTGAAATGATAAACAATTTACAGCCCGTTACACTTCAGCACTTTGCGCGATTAGGTTTGGAACAACGGCCCCCAGACCTGAGGTGGCTCCTACAGTAGAGGAAGTTCTCCTGACAGCCCCCTACACGGTTACCCCCCTCCAAAAACCCCCCAGCAGTGCACTCACAATGGTGACGTCCTTCTCCATCTTCCTCTGCCTGTCCGTCAGGTCCCCCTCGGCCGACATGGCGTTGCCCCTCTTCACGGTGTTGATGATGGACACGTAGGAGAAGAGCATGACCAGCACGGGGATGACGAAGCAGAAGATGAGGATGAGGATGATATAGGACTTGTGGATGGTGGAGTAGTTGGCTTTGGCCCAGTCCACTTCACAGGTTCCGTATCCGCGATCTGAGGGGGGAACGAGACAGACAGTGGGGGTGGGCGGGTGGGGGCGCCGGACACGGGGGTGGGAGGAACTGCATCAAGCACTTCAACCCGGACGTGCTTTAACCCTTTAGATGCCAGATTACAATCCAGCAGATTACTGACGAAAAAAAGTTAAAAAAACATGTACAGGTAACTGCCAAAATAAAGGCAACACTTGAGTAAATGAGGGATCCTTTAAACAGGTGCTGGGCTGAGAGGCTCTGTGGATAGGCCCGGCCATCCCCTTCCCCGGTTTGAACAGGTTTAGTTAAAAGTTAAAAGGGCGGCAGATAGTGTAGCGGTCCAACGCACCGTATTTTGGCTGGTCCGATACGGTGTGCGCTGCCTGTCAGGACGCGGTTCCAAACCAGACCAGCCCTGGTTGTCTGCCCCGATCGGGGGTGGCTGTCCGCCCCAGAGGGAGGGGGGAGGGTGTGCCGGCTCGGGTCCGCCGCGAAGCACGTCAAAGCTTCCAGAACGTGGGTGGGCGAATACCGTCTCAGAGGAAAGCGGAGTTCACTGCCCACGGAGAATTAGCTTGCCTCGTAGAGACAAGCAGCGGACCCGTGTGGGGAGGGTAAATCTAAATAAATAGAGGGTGCAATTGGCCACTAAACCGGGAGAAAAAATCAGATTTTTATATATATACTGTATATTTTTAAAGTTCTCTTTGATCTGCAGCAGTGTTTTTCAAATTTTATCACCAGCTAAAGGCGGACCTGACCCAGGTCTGGTATCAATATTTGCTAAAATAGCCATTGCACTGTGAATTGGGAGCTACGGTCGTGGGATTCAGGCTTGTGATCAGAAGATTGCAGGTTCAAATATCAACCGGGAAACTGCTGCTCTGCCCGAAGGCAAAAAAAAAAAAGTTGAGATGAAATTCTCCAGAAATATCTCTGGCTTGGTTTGTAAGTTACTTTAATTATTCTCATCAACTAGCAAAAAAATATGCAACTGTTTTGTGATTGCGTGTATTTTCTGAGGGCAAAAGTGACCTCACCCCATACCACTCAGTCAAGCTCAGCCAAAGAAGACTAAGAGGGGATTTGATTGAGGTTTTTTTTTTTTTTTTTATTCATAAAAGGAATTCTAAGTGAACTGGGAACAACGCTTCAGGCTAAGCTCTGTCAACGGAACAAGGGGGCATATTTGGGAAATTAGTTCTGAGTAAATCCTGCACTGTTTTTTTTTTTTTACTCAGACAGTTGTCAATGTGTAGAACAGCTTGCCAGGTCGTGTAGTAAAGGCAGAGACCATTGTGGTGTTCAAGTCCAGGCTTGACACAGTGCTGGATATTGACTAGACCAAGGGGTGAGCAAGGAGGGCCCAAACCACTTCTGGGTTTCATGCCAACTTCTGCTGCTAATTAT
This sequence comes from Aldrovandia affinis, assembly GCA_029706075.1. NCBI lineage: Eukaryota > Metazoa > Chordata > Actinopteri > Notacanthiformes > Halosauridae > Aldrovandia > Aldrovandia affinis. The sequence goes on from JAINUG010000146.1 coordinate 2,528,414, forward strand.
TTAATTTGCCCAATCGTTTCTGTAATCTGCCATTTTAGCTAAGTGTATTGATAAGCTCCAGAATGACAGCTGAAGACTGTTCCTTGTGTCCTTACTATGGCTTAATTTACAAGTGAACCTGAATTGTTCACTCAAGACAGCTACTTAGCTAATTGAGCGCAGGGTTAATTGGCAGAAACACAAACCTGCATACACAGTGGCCTTCCAGGGCCAGAGATGCCCACCCCTGCTTTAGACTGTAGGTGTGGCGAGCGTCTATAGGCTGAATGGCCTGTTCTATAATGTATATACTTTTTTTTTTTTTGTTTTATTTTTATAATTTGATTCTTTCCGATTTTACCCCATTTTTCTCCCAATTTGGTAGCCAATTACCCGCTGTGCTTAGTTAAATCCCTCTTCCCTTATAGTTTGCTGCCGTAGTCCTGTGACCGGCAGTGACAAGGGTGAAGCGCTGCCTCCTCCGAGACAACACTCGTCATGCCGTCAACTGTAATTTCGGTACCCCAGAACCACTCCTGTGCGCAGCGAACTGTGTGTGTCGGCTTCCCTCCCCCCTCCCTGGGGCGGACAGCCAATTGCCGCCCCGATGGCACTCCCGACCAGAGCCGACTCTGGCGCGACGGGGAATTGAACCCCGGTCGCAGTGGCCAGCGTCGGACATTGAAAGTCATAATATATTCTTGCTCTCATGTTTGGCTGCTGTTCTGGTCATTATCTAGTATGTCTTATGTTGGGCTCCTGACCTGTGAAGCTTCCCCAGCCAGCCAGTGGAGCTCCAGACCAGAAGAGTGCTGCAGCCCAGATGAAGGCCACACATATGGAGACTGTGCTGTTGGTGATGCAGTGAGCTGCAGAGGAAAGGCAAACGCAGCACGCGAATACATACACAGTACATACATCACAATACATACATATATACATCACAATACATACATATACAGTACGTATCACAATACATACATATACAGTATGAACATTACACATAAAAATTGATCACAATACATCAACATTTTGAACACATCCAGTAAATGTATTTCCAATGAGGCCATTCAAGTGAAATTCGCACCAGACTTTGGTATTAACTCAAGAAATCCAGACAAAAAATCTAAACATTAAAGTCCATATGTAAATCAAGTTATGTGTAATAAAGTGGAATGAAACAGGAAAAAAGTATTGAACACACTAAGAAAAAGCAGTACACCACAGCAAGGAAAGGCAAGGAACCAGCTGAAAACCATAACTAATTAGGAGGCAACTCTACCACCAATCTGTGCTAATTAATGTCAGCTGGGTTAGAATATATTGATGGGCTATTTATTTCCCCCATTGTACATATACAGTATGTATCACAATACATACATTCACATATCACAATACATACCTACATACATCACAATACACCAACACGGACAAACCACTATGGACTATCCTTGCTACCGAGTCTTTTAAAGGACTCATTTAAGAGATAATGTAGCATGCCATAACATGGACTGTTTTTACTGTGAGCTGTTTTTACGGTATGTGTATATGGACCTTTTTTTATAGTTCTTTTTTTCACTTTGTGCGTTGCACTGTACCCACCCAGGAGGGTGCTACACATTGGCGGTGGTCGAGGTGAGCATTCCTGGCCAGAGCCAGACTGGTGCAGCCGGGAAACTGAGCCCCGGCCACAGTGGACAACCTGCACGCTGGACAAGTGCCTTTACCGTTGCGCCACCCAGGGGGCCCAAATAGCTATGTACTTAATAATACCTGATATCGGCCTCCCACATGGCCCAGTGGTTTCAACGTCCGACGCTGGCCACGGAGACCGGGGTTCAATTCCTCGTCTCGCCAGAGTCGGCTCTGGCCGGGAGCGCCACCGGGGGCGGCGATTGGCTGTCCGCCCCAGGGAGGGGGGAGGGAAGCCGACATGAGATTTGCGGCGCATAAGAGTGGCCCTGCAGTATACCGGGTTACGGTTGATACTTGGGCGAGTGCGGTCTCGGAAGAGGCATCAGGTCGCGTGTCGCTACCGGTTGCAGGACTACGGCAGCGAACTCAAATTACTAGGGGGGGGGATTGACTTAAATAGCGGGTCTAATTGGCTACCAAATTGGGAGAAAATGGGAGAAAAATCAGAAACAGAAATTATATAATAATTCTTGATATCTGTATCATAACTGATCAGATATATTGTGAGTTACTACAGTGTTTACGTACATTTTAACATGCCATGTGTGTCATTTAGCACATGTGCACTGTATTTGAAATCAAGTATGCTATGACCTCTTTGATAAGGCAAAAAAAGTTTTTAAAAAATAGATATACACGTCTTCTAAAAACATTTTTCACGAGAGTGAGCTGCCTATCACGGTCGTGGTTCGAAACCCCACTGTACCAGACCAGCCCTGGTGGTAAGCCCCGACTGGGGGCGACGTTTGGCCGTCTGCCCCAGGGGGGGGGGGGAGGGAGAGCTGACACGACCTCACCGAGAAGCGGTAGGGCGACCTCGTAAACAGGGTTGGGTGAGTTCCGTCTCAGAGGAGGTGAACATTGCCTTGAGGTATTAGCTCGTTCTGCGGAGGCGGGCGGTGAGTTCATGGGGGAGGGTAAAATCTAAAAGAAATAGAGGCTATAATTGGCTACCAAATTGGGAGAAAAATGGGGGAAAAATCTGAAACAAAAAATGTAAGAAAAACATTTTTCGACGTGTGTGAACTTGTTCCTTGCCATTGATTTATATAGGTTTGTGTGTTCAGCTAAAGTGTGAAGATTTTGCAACGCCAGCTTTTAACTCATTTTTTTATTCTACTCTTCCGGGTATAAAAATGATTTAACAGGAACAGCAACTCTCTCTCTTTCTCTCTCTCTTTCTCTGTGTTCTGTGCATAATCTGCATCATACAGCAACATATTCTGAACATAATCTCTATCATACAGCAACATATCCTGAGCATAATCTCTATCATACAGCAACATATTCTGAACATAATCTCTATCATACAGCAACATATTATGTTCATCAACTACACCATACAGTAGCTCTATCATACAGAGACTCTCATCTCTTCGTCAGCCCTGTAATACCATAATCTTATCTGTCCATTAACTCTCATGTTACAAGTCTACTTGTATATCAGCTCCTGTTGCTGGGTAATTGATGTGGGAACTTACTGTTAAACCTGTCATATAAGTCAAAAACACATATATAGTCACGATAGGACATTATCACAAATATATTTGTCACACTATTGTTATCTTTCCCTTTTCTTTTTTAGTATTCCCATCTTCCCCGGGGATGGTACAGCAAGTGCTGTGTGTTAAGTAACTGTACGTGTTAAGAATTATGTACATCTAGCCAATTGTCGTCACCACTGCCTTCGTGTTTAATACTGCTTTTTGTATATGTATACTTGTTTAAAACTTCCTCTAAAAAATGTTTTTAATGTATCTGCATGCCATACACCGGGAAGGAAAAGGTAAGTACATTTTTTTTTTTTTTTAGAGGAAGTTTTTATGTCTATCGCTGTATTACTGCACTGGTCTCTTGTGCGAACAATGATTGATCTTACCATGTATTAATGCACATCTTGTAAATCGCTCTGGATAAGAGCATCTGCTAAATGCTTAAAATGTCAATGTAAAATGTAAGTAGGCCAACTGCCACACATCCATACCAGGCCGATTATGATTATTAACGGGTGTTAACAGAACTGTCAGGTAACTGGGTCCTGCTTTACCTTTGTTAGGGTGGCATCCCTTAATGTATCTGGTGACACTGATGACGGTCAGGGTGTTGATGCTGACCAGGCCGAACAACAAGGTGCAGAAGCCGTCCACCTGTGAATAGAGATCGCCGCTGTCAGTCGCCGGCTCTTACGCGGTCACCGCTGTCACTCAGGACAAGCGCCGACATCTCCAGGAACAAACTCCACAGGGCGAGCTCAGGAACAGGACAAACCCAGGTCCCTGGGGGGGCCTCCCGGGTGGTCTAGCGGTTACAATGTTCGACGCTGGCCACTGCGACCGGGGTTCGATTCTGTCCACCGGCCGTGCCAGAGTGCCAATTGGCTGTCCGCCCCAGGGAGGGGGAAGGGAAGCCGACAGGAATTTTGCTGCGTACAGGAGTCACTCTGTAGTACCAGAGTTACGGTCGACAGCCTGGTGAATGCTGTACTCGGAGGAGACGATACTTTGACTTTGTCACTGCCGGTCTCAGGGCTAGGGCAGCGAACTCATGTTATGAGGGGGGGTTGACATGAAAAATAGAGGGTGTAATTGGCTACTAAATTGGGAGAAAATGCGATAAAATCAGAAACAAAAAATGTAAGAAAACTCAGGTCCCTGGAAGCACAGCTGGGGGACAGGAACCATTTGGATCGATTCCCTTCTGCGTCAAACTGTTTTGCCCCCCCTCTGTGTGACAGCATCGCTCGTTCCCGGCCCAGGTGGTGAGCTAAGCCCGTGGCGTACGAGGTGAGGGAGGTGAGGGAGGCTGACGTCAGTTCCGTACCACGCTAAAAAAGACCTGTCCTCTACACAGGACAACCGCTGAGCTGGTCAACACGCGCAACAGGTATCGGCAGGTGTTTCTCTGCATTTCAAAGGCGGGGTGCAGGTCGCCACCCCCCCCGACCCCCAGTTGTGCCGCTAATCTCAGGCCCCCTGCGGTGAGGGAGCGATGCTCGAGCCGCCTGTGCTGTCTGCTCCTGTCCCTTCCGTTTAGGCGGAGGGCAAGCGCGTGGCTGATCTACTTTCAGTAATCTCATTGCTGGACCCCTAATCCCACCCCCTAATCCCGCCTGCCTCTATCTCACATTTGAGGGCTTTAAGCCTGAGGCGCCATTGTGCCTGCAGGGGAGATAACTGGCTAGCACTACTGTCTTGGTGTTTATTCGGGAATCAATCAGACGTTTTTTTGTCAGATGTTAGTTATCAACCTGGTAATGCCCTTCATTGTGTCCTTTTGCCGCACATACCAATGAAGCGCCTGAAATGAATTCTTTTTTTCCTTAAAGAATTTGTTTCAGATTTTATCCCATTTTATCCCAATTTATTAGTCAATTAAAGTCAATTTGTTTGCTGCCGTAGCCCTGAGATTTTATCCCATCTTTATCCCAATTTATTACTCCAGAGCCACTTGACACGCCTCTCTTTTTCATCTCAAAAAGAGACTCCCGGGAGCCGAACCCGGTGGAATCACAGTGGCCAGCGTTGAACGATGTAACCGCTAGACCACCCAGGAGGCCCCGAAATGACGTTTTTAAGTGTGATAAGGCAAGAAAGGCAGGTCAGGTAATACATAGAGGGTACTACAAGACAATTGGCAGTGTAGTGTAATGGTTAGGGAACTGGACTTGTAACTCAGAGGTTGCAGGTTCAATTCCCAGGTGGGGGTACTGCCGTTGTACCCTTGAGAAAGGTACTCAACCTGAATTGCTTCAGTAAAATATCCAGCTGTATAAATGGATTGTATGTAAAGAAATGCAAACTGTGTAAGTCGCTCTGGATAAGAGCGTCTGCTAAATGCCTAAAATGTCAATGTAATCGCACCTGAACATTTTAAAGCTGGCTATCTCAAAACTGTATCTGACTATCTGCAGATAGAACCCTAATCCTAAACTCTCAAATTTGCACCTTGAATTTCTGTAACCACCTGCAAAAAGCTGCTCCTGCTGATGGCAAATTTGTGCAAAGGCACGCTGCAAAACAGCAAATGGTTTCGATTGGTTCGTTCGCCTGAGATGATGGCACACACTGACGGTTTATGGGCTCCGATTGGCTAGTCAGCCCTGGTGAGTCAATATTACTGGTTAATTCCTCACAGATCATGTGTATATATATATATATATACCTCCAGGAAACTGTGATAAACCTCCCCCGTTTTGTCACACAGCCCCGCCCCGCTACAGCTTCCATCCTGAACATCGTACAGGAAGCGAGGACCATCGAGATCGAGGAGCGCCTCTCAAACTAGGTGGTGAAATATTGACGAGGCTACGAGGGCCCCTCCTGACCCAGCTCGTCATTAAAAGGCTTGACTGTCTGAACTCTCCGTTTACATTCGGCGGACTCCGGAAACGCCACAGCCAGGATCATAAGCACATCTGCATTTATTAGTGTGGAGGCAGTGGGAGGGGTCAGAGGCCACGCATTCCGGGCCGGGTGTATTGTCCAGGTGCACCTTCCTCAGCTTACGAGGGAGGAGTGTTTTACAAGACTAATAATGGTATTAGGGGGGCGTTTGAGCTCGTGGTCCGGCATTCTTTTAGAACTGAAGTGGGAAATGCACAGTTAAAGAGGCGGGCTACGCAATTATTTTAATTGTGTTGTCTCTTTTAAGGACGCTGCATAGGAAAGGAGTGTATCATCATGTGATGAATGAGCTATCGAGCTACTTTTTGTTTGTTTGTGATGCAGCACTCCTTTTCATGCAGGGAGTTACAAACAAGGAGCTTGATTGAGCTGCAGCTTGGAGTTAACCAAACCAGCACATGAAACGTCCGTTATTCATAGGGTTGGGCACTCTACGTTAATAGAGACGTTCTTCAAGCAACCGATGACCTGTTTGTGGCAGTGTGTACCAGGACGCATTCAGGTTGACCCCTAAGTGGTTTAGCCTGCAAAAGCTCTCACCATGAGCAGGGGCCTACAGGTTACCAGTTGTCAGTGAAATATATCCCTTGCCTCTGGTTAGCGTTAGCTGCCCTGTGGTACACCATGTGGTTTGTGGTACGTGAAATAGTCATTTGCTGTCCGTAGAGGGTATCGGAGAAGTGCACATGCTTCGGCTGCAGTGCCCCCTGCAGGTCATTTAGCAGTGGCACAAGAATGCAGTACAATCAGCAATAACTAATGTGAGAAAAAGGGGAGGAAATTCTGACAGGTAGAGATAGATAGAGAGAGAGAGAGAGAGATAGATAGATAGATAGATAGATAGATAGATAAGCACTTGTGCAAGTGCTCTCTTGTTTCTATTCCTTTACTTTCAGAAGGTTTGAGAAACCACTTTTTTTCCTATTTTCCAAAAGGAAATATTTATGTTTCATGTAAGCTGTGCTGAACATGTGTTTTCTTTGGTAGGATACAGTGTCAGCCAGACAAGGCCAAGTTGTCCCCCTTCCCCCACTTCCTCATCCCCACACCCCCCTGTAAAAATGTACGTGGCCTTTATGAGCTCTCCTGAGGGGCAAGCGGGTGATCCCCGCCTCGTGGAGCCTGCAGGAGGGGGTTTTGTACATGTCCCATCATGCCAAGCGCTGTGATCTGTGAATGAGCCTGCTGTGGTCTCAGGGAATGTGACACGGGCATTCTCACAGTCTCACTCACTCTCAGGCTCACTCATTCTCTCTTAACACTCACCCAGTCACACGCTCACACACAGTCACTTACTCACAAAATCACTCAATCACTCACTCAGTCACACACTCACACACTCACTCACTCTCTCTCAACATTCACACACTCACTCACTCACTCACTCACTCTCTCTCTCACATTCACTCACTCACTCTCTCATACACTCTCTCATACATTCACTCACATTCACTCACTCACACACTCACACACTCACACTCACTCACCCACACCACCCACATGTGTGCTCTCACTTTTTCCGTTGTGAGCGCTGGGTAACCGTGGAGGGGGCCACACTACGTGAGCGATGTGTGCAGAAGAAAGGTCATACATTGGACAGTCTTTGTGATTGTATCTTGTTATTGACTTTTCTGCAGTTTCAAAGAGCCACTAAAGCACAGCTGCATATTGTTGCATGCAAAAGTCATACCTAAACAAGATAGTAAGCGCGGAGGTATGAAGGGATAAACGAGTCTCGGGGAAATAACACCTCTCTTATGTTAGCGGGAAACACCCACGTTCAAAGGATTATCATCCTTTTAGATCAGGACTGAATATTAAAAGAGGCCTTTACAGCAACGAATTAGCAGAGACGTTTGGAGAGTAAATAAAAGACATTCTTGGGATGTTTAAGCGTTGCCCAAAGCCCCTCAGGGGCGAAGGCAGCGGCAGTTTTGATAGAGGTGTCAGCTCAGAGGTGTTAGCTCAGACGGACGCAATAAGATGTCAGTGATGAAAGGACGTCGGTATGGTATGAGCTCAGTGTCAGAAGGTGGAGGCTGATCTTACAGTTTGTGTGGGACAATGTCAACGACAACATCCTTCCCATGGGAGACATCTGGCCTTCTCAGACTCTCGTGACAGGTAGCTGGGAACCACCAACATAACGTGTCTTACAGTAATAGGGCATTGGGCCACCACGAGCTGCCAGAACAGCTTCAATGCGCCTTGGCATAGATTCTACAAGTGTCAGAAACTCTATTGGAGGGATGCAACACTGTTCTTCCACACAAAATTCCATCATTTGGCGTTTTGTTGACGGTGATGGAAAAAGCTGTCTCTTGAACCTGCCATAAGTGTTCAATTGGGTTGAGATCTGGTGACTGAGACCAGGCCATGGTACATGGTTCACCAGAACCCTTCATTTACTCAAATGTCTCCTTTATTTTTGCCAGTTACCTGTATACTGTAAAAAGAGGTGAGCTGTTTCTCTGCCATGTTGCATAGAATTTGCAGGTCAAATGTCGTGTTTTTGAATTACAAATGGAAGGGAAAATTATGAGCACTTAACAGAATAGGTAAAAAATGCACACACAAAAATAAAAATATTTTTGTACATTTCCTTTGAGCTCTAATGTATTTTTCACTTGTAGCTCACTGGAGTTTGCTGTTCTAAGGGCATGGATCTATTTGCTACGGAAGATACTGTCTCACTCCAATGGTCCTGCTCCAGTAATCTGATCAGAGATTAACCTTCTACGCATGATCTCGTAAATTGCTGCAAACCCCCACTTACTGCAGGAACCTGGAAATTATTTTGCATGACCTACTTTGTAAAAATACCAAAACAATGCAGTGTAACATTGAGCAGTTAGCTTAGCATTGATGCTAACCGGACACGTCAGCCATATTGTTTGTTGTTAATGGTTGCCATTTCCGGTTCCTGTAGCATAGCCACTAGGCTAACTTACTTACGCTTGCACTAAAATGGAAAAGCAAATTCAAAGTCTTGATTCAGTAGCACTCACCGCTACAGTATGTTACTTAAAAGAATGGCCAAAATGGTTGCCCTCTGTAACAGGGTTTTTCACACTTGGTTCTAGGTGACCTGTTCTAAGCCTGTTGTTTCTCTCAGCTAATTCTACTCGTTTGTACCGTTCAACCGTCATGGCACCAGAAGATGCCAGCACTGCCTATATTTAACTTAATTTGTCCCAGTGGGTTTTCCATTTTACGGCATGAATTCACGTTTTTTTCTAAACTACAAGACGTGTGTGGATACATAAAGTTAAGCAAAGCTGGTGGCTCTTTTACTTAAAAGGGAACAGAAATCGTGAATGAAGACTTTGGGGTCAGGATTTCAAGGCCTAAACTAATCAGCATCATCCCAATGGATGCTAGAGAAATCTGTCACGATGACAAAAACAAACACATTTTTAACCAATCACTTGGATGTAATTTGCTAGGTGGCGGGATTTACAGTGATGACCGCCTGCCCTCCATAGACACGTGAGTTACATTTCTAGTGTTTGCACGTTCATTTGCTGCCACAACTGACTATCAAACAGTTGCCATTTTTGTTTACATTGCTTGCCAATGGGACAGATTTGTGCATGAGACAACACTATTTTTATTTTTTTAATGTATATCCATTTTTTGGGGAAATAATAATTTGATTTAAACCAATATTTAATTTACCATCTGAAGTTTGTGGATTCATATTTTTAAAGCTGAGTGACCTGCCTGCCAGTTGAGCATGGTGGTTCCACTCCAGCTGAGCTCTGATTAACAGGGTTTAAATTAACTGCATACATTAACATTTATCTCCCTATAATTCATCTGCCATAAAACCTTTATGAAAGAAATGTGCTGTTGGAAGTGTATCTGCGCTAAAAAAAGAAAAGAAAAGTCAAACAAAATTCTACCTCTTAATGTATGCCCCTTAAACATATTCAATGCAGCTGTCTCAATTAAGCTTATGTTGTTGTTATATTATTATATATTAATATTGTTAATGTTCCTTGTTCATTGTTCCTCCTATTGTTTTACATGTTCTAAGCCCCACTAGAAAGCTATCATTCTTTATCAAAACACATTTCCAAAAATGCATAAATGTAACAAAGATAATAATAATGATCATGTATTAATGCACATCTTGTAAGTCGCTCTGGATAAGAGCGTCTGCTAAATGCCTAAAATGTCAAATGTAAAGGGCAATGCTGGTTAAGGGACATCAAATGCAGATCAGTATTAACAGCTCAATCAGTCGTTACTTATGGAGAGCTGTGCTGGGTTTTCAGGACCAGGTTCAAGCAACACCGCTGTGGATTGACTCACCAGAGCCAGAAATAGTATTATTAAAAAAATCCTGTTCCAAAGCATTTAATTGAGGTCTTTATTTAACGGGAGCGCAATATGCATCCCTGTGCATTGTTAGCGTGGACGTTAGAGTGCGCACAGCTGACACTCGAGCTGAGAGCCCTGTGGACGCCGTTTGGAGAGGAGATTGAAAGAGCTCATAATTGCTGCGTGATCGTTGTGCAATCAGAAGCTTGTTGAGGAGGAGTTCACTTTACCCATTCAGAGAACTGGTTTTCTGTTAACCAGGCCCCACGCCAAGCTCTTTCATTGGCTCGTCTCCCTCCGATCCTCTTGATTACAAATTGCCCGTGAAAAAGGTAATGAGATGGAAAGTATGAATGTGAAGTGCTCATAAGGAGCTGTGAATAAGGAGCTTTTTAAAGTACATCTTGCCAAGTTTGTAATTTTGTTTAATTTTGTCACACTCTTTTTTCCAGTAGATTGTACAAAGCCCTGATAAAGGTGAAGAGCTAAGGATCAGGAGAAGAGTGATGTGAGGCCCACCATGACCACACACTCAAACATGCACACACACACACATACACACGCACACACACAAACACACTCACACACACACACACACACACACTCACATATGCAGACACACACACACACACACATACACACTCACATATGCAGACACACACACACACACACGCACACACACACACACAAATATAATAACATGCACACACACACACACACACACACACACACTCACACACACAAATATAACAACATTCACACACACACACACACACACACAAACACACATTCACACACAAATATAATAACATTCACACACTCACACACACTCACACATGCACACACACACACACACACACACTCACACACACACACACAAACATGCACACACAAACATGCACACAAACACACACACAGACACAATCACACAAACACACTCACACACACACACATACACACAAACACACACACACATTCACACACACACACCCATGCACAAACACACTCACACACACACAGACACACACACACACACAGGGTCCTTACCTGACATGTCCAGATAGAGGAGATGATGTAGCCATTGTCCCGGAAGACGTTGAAGATCTCCAGGATGCCGCGGGAGTAACCGAACACGGATATGCTGGCGTCGGATATGGCCAGGTTGAAGGTGAGGTAGTCGGTGGGTTGGAGGAGGGCCCTTTGCTTGTAGAGGACGAAGATCACCACGCTGTTCCCAAACCACGAGAGCCAGCCTGGGACATGAGACATGGAGACATGGGGCTACTCAGACCTTAAAGTGACAGTACCCACAAAATCGACTTAAGTATCAGTATATAAATGTTTTCTTTCAGTACAATGAACTACACATCCAAATAAGTTTCCGCTGAATTTAAGAACAGTGAATCCACAAACGGCTAGAATTGTTTGCCCTGAAGTCCGAAAATAATGTTTATGTACGAGTCTATGTACGAATCTAGTGTCAAAGTTTATGTACCAACAGGTAACATAAACAGGCTCAAAATTTCAGGGCAAAATGACCACCCAGTAACTCCGGCAGGTGGTTAATTTGGAAGTTAGAGACTGAGGCTCCAATCAGTCTCTGAATCTTTTGCTTTGTTAAAGCATGTTCATATGCAGAGGGCTATTCTTACCCTTACATTTTAGGAATTTAGCATTTACTGTTATCCTGAGAGACTTATAGCTATATATACAATCAATGTATACAGCTGGACACTTACTGAAGCAATTCAGGTGAAGTACCTTGCTCAAGGGTACAACAGCAGTGCCGCACCTGGGGATTGAACCTGCAACCCTTGAACCTCGAACCTGCAACCTTTCAGATACAAGCCCAGTTCCCTAACCGTTATAGCTACTACACTGCTGGCCTTAGTGCCATAAAAGCTGTAGTAAACAAAGACCTTGCTTACATTGAATTATCGTTAAATAAAACATCAGGGAAGCGTAGCAGTAGCTCAGTCAGGAGCTTAGCACCCTTATGGCACACACAGAAAATGTTGTGCAATGACTGCAAAATGGCAGAATGACAAATCCAGGCATACCTCTATATATAGCTATATATAGCTCTTTGTGTCTGCGTGCAAGGGGATTTTGTCCAGAGCCAGACGGGCTCGCAGGCATCTTGTGCTGGCCAGGTGCTTCTCTATCACAGATTAGACAGGATATGAATGGAAAGGGTTTCTTCTAGCCTGGCCCAACTCACTGACGCTCTCCGTTTAAAGGGAAGTAAAGGTCCACTTGCACCCGAGCCAGGCCGCGCACGCAAATCTCTCCTGACGCACGAAAACAAGGAATGTTCCAGGACGTCGAAATCATTTTGAGAACTATCATCAACCTGGGTTGTGATTTTGCCTTATGCGGCTAAGGGCAGAAGACAGGAGTAGAATATGTTCATATCATTCTCTGTCTGACTGGATTTTCTGTACCCAGAGCATGGTGTGCGGACATTGATTCTCGTAGCATCAGCCTCATTCAGCAGTGACAGGTTGTCCTGTTTCCTTACGCTCAGTCTCAAAAGGTTATTTTATGTCACTTAACTCTGGACAGTTCAAGTATCCAGCTGTCTCGCGTGCTTCTCTTAACAACTCTTTCACGACCAGTTCTGATTTAAATTAAAACGGATTTAACGGATCGGCTCCCACTCATGTGTTTCCTATATTTAAGACTGAATAAGCAGCCCTTCTCTACGGCTACTTGGTATTGTGGTATTCTGCATGCAAGGAATCCGGCTCTGAGATTAAGATTGTTGTGCACAGACTGATTATAGCATTCAAACTCTGAACTGGAAAGCATTGGGGTGAGCAAGATGTTAAAACTGAGGAACGAAGTTAAACATGGTTGTTGATTGGGTTTATTTGGAGAGTTTTAATGTATTCTGAACCTTTGCCACTCAGCCTTCAATCATTTCTCTGTTTTCTAAAGCTTTTTAGAGCCTTAAAATTAGTTTCTTCGTAACAGTCATTTAAACTCAAAAGTCATCGATGAATTCGTTAATAATACATAGAGTAGATACGTCATAATGCTTGTATCCAGGACCAACTGAAACCCACTTGACCATTTATACAATTTATTTCAAAATAAAAGACGGTATTGACATATCTGTGCTCAGTTTCTCTGCAGTAAGATAACACAAATGTTGAACCAATACCAGCCACTCCCAGGAAGTTATGAACAATTAAAATAAAACATTTGAAAGTTTTCGTTTTTGCATATTTTTTTGTTAACCACAAAGAAGCCAAAAAATCGAGCTGCACGTTTCATCTGAAGTCAATAAGGCTTCTATTCAACGACAACTGCGATTGGCAAATACAGGCTAATGTTCGAACTGCAATCACGCTCTTCCCATTCAGTATTCCATAAATACATTTCAAATTCAAAATGTGTAGAAATGGATGAAAATCACAACAACTTCGCGCAAAGAGAAGTTGACAGTTTGATCATTTAAGCGTCTGCATAACTCATATGATTTCATATACCTTCCATGTAACTGTGTTCTCTTCATACTCGCACACATAACACGTTATATAGGACTGTACCCACCTAATAACAACAGGTATACTCCTACGATGGTCTCGCCTTGATCCGACAGGGGAGTCTCTTTATTCGTAAGGCTAAAATTATTATTCCTCCAAGGAATGTTGACAACTTGAAGAGGATTCGTCAGTGACATTTCTTTCTTTTTCCTCTCTCTTAATGTTATCGCTGTTAAGGCATTAATCGACGTATAGGACACGCGCTCCGTAGCCACGAATGCGTCTCTCGCGGAGAGAAACTCTTGACCCGTTCTTTAAGGCTAAATCCAGTCTAAAAATACCTATCGCTTCCCTGCTTGCTGACCACGAGGGTGACGCGTGTGTAATCCAATTTTTGCCTCGAAGGTAAAAAGCGATGGAGACAGTGAGATAAAGGAAAGCGAGTGAGACACATTAGTGTCTTGGGACTGATCACGTAATGAACGAAATATCGGCACCATATCATAACTCGACGATACAGCCCTCCCTGATTTTTTAAACAGAACTTTTGGAGGTTATAGTTTCAATTAAGGTGTAGCCTAGATACGGGCAACGCGCTCGTCTGTATGAAGAAGCCTGTTTGTGTGCACCACCTTAAATCATACGGTTAAGCATTATTTGACGTTGAGAAGTGAGCATTATTTAGAAGTGTTCATGGATATTCTAACAAACTACAACTTAACTTATATCCTACAAAATGAATGCATGGGAAATAATTAACAAAAGCAAAATATAATAGGCTACACACTTAGAGTTACACAAAAAAAAAGAAACAATCTTTTAAAAGGATGTAAATTATGTTTAAAGGTTAATAAATTAATGACCCAAGGCTCAATGTGCGTATTAAAAGCCGTTGAACCTTACAGGAAATTATCATATGTATATATTTTTTATTTATTAGTCCGTATGCTCAGTAAACTAAACAGTCACAACCAGGGCTGGACTTAAGGCCCTGCCATTTGGCTCAGACCGGCCCATCAATGGCGCCCCATTTTCTGTCGACGGGGTGGGGGGCTACGCGAAAAAGCTGAGACCAGTTCGTTTATTTCGCGGACCGGGGGGTGCTACGCAAAAATAATAATTGCGCCCCTCGGAATACCCGGTCCGTGGTATAATATATATAGGCTTATAAAATAATTTACCGGCCCTTTATTAGTCCGCATCTGCCCAGTAGACTACATAGCCAGTCCAGCCCTGGTCACAACATTAATTGAAAGGATGTTCCAATGTGCCTCTCAAAGCGATGCATGATGTCATGCGTCGAGACATGATCACTTTCGCAAGCATTATGTACGACAAGGACCCGAAACTGCTTGCGAATGAATTTACCAATTACAATAAACGTAAATAACAGTAAAGGTAAGTACTACACAGTCCACTTCTAAAATAGCTTTGAGTTATGACATTACTAAAAAGCCAAGACTCGCTAGCTGGCCTCGTGCGTTGGACTGTCCAAGGTGCTGAAATATGACGCGGTGTGCAAGTACGAGCTCGACTTGATGGCAAGGATAACGAGAACTGCGAAAGTCGAATCGCTCGATCACAGCAATATTTTACATGCAGATGGTGAAAAAAATCTTTAACAACACCAATACATGACATTACTTTATAATCGCCGTTCAGACAGTTGATTTAGCCTATGTTGCGGGTGTCTGGTTCAATGTGCTATTTAAAAAAAAAAATTATGCCAACTGAAATAGACTACAATACGACGGCGCAAATTGTGTGAATCTTAACATTTCCCACCCAAAAAACAGTTTACGGTTCTGCAGCTAGATATTACTTTTGTCTGTTATTATTTAAAATAAGCCGGACTATATTGTGTAACATGCCGGAGCTGCGTTCACCTGTGGGGCAGTCTACTTTTCCAAACCATTAGAATAGTATCCCTTCGAGATTAAGGCGGCTGGCTATTCAATGGTCCTGAATTATATTTTCTGTCGATTTTATATTTTATTTCTTGCCTACACAAGGTGTATAAAAATACAGCAGGCCTAATTAAAGAACAATTCAGCTGGGAGAGGCTCAGTCCACCAAATACAGACGTTAAAAAACGGGACTTTCTGAAATCTAAGACCCTGCAGAAGCAACCGGTTTGAGTCGTGTTAATTATCGTAGGGGCTCGGGTGAACAGACAGGCACACAGTATATTCGACTTCTCATAAGATTCACTTTCCGTATGTGATCCAGTCGCATTACGTTTTATTTAGCATTGCTTAACATAAAGGAAATATGTATTATGCACATTATCTCCAAGGTCTAAAGTAACTAAACTAATCACTAAAAGTTTATTATAATTTTTTAATCAATTATTCGCACCCTGTATAAAATAAACCGCACAGGAAATGAGCTAATTTGTATGCTACATTTGTTTCAGGTGAGTACAAGAGGGCGGAACATTCTGTCCAAAGCTAAGTGTCTGATAAGTGACTGGCAGTTGGACAGCGGCTCAAGAGGCCTCTTCCAAAGACGAGGGTGGATCTACCAGCTTTATCGTTTGAACAGTCTGGGCCTCAGATGTACATTTTACTCATGGGTCTGAGCCTCATTCTAGCCTTGGGTCTAGACATCTTTCAAAAGGTGAGGAAAGAGTGAAACGTTTCTCAGAATGACGTCACACGCAGGCGCACATGGTTAACTTAACGAGGAGACGCTGACCCAGGCTAGCTGGCAGCCAAGAAGGACAAACAGCCAGCTGTGTACTAGAACAGTGTTTCCCAACCTCGGGCCAACCTGGGACCCACTGTGTACGCTGGTTTTTGTCACAGCCAATCTCTTTATCCATTAAGGCTGTTGGAAACGTGAGTAACTTCTACCAAAGCTTTTTTTTCCCTTAAACTTATTTTAACACAATGCAGTTTTGGCTCGTTGCCAATTGTTCTGTCATTGAACTCTTCATTTTTAGTTTAGTTTCAGTGACCAGGTGTCCACACTTTCAACATTTAGCCCCCCACTGATTTCACCTGTCAATCTTATAATTTTACAGTGTTACAGGTATGGTACGCAGTCGCCTGCAATGATGTCTATCGCTGTATTCCTGCACTGATCTCTTGCGCGAACAATGATTGTTCCTGTATTTATGCACATCTTGTAAGTCGCTCTGGATAAGAGTGTCTTCTAAATGCCTAAAATGTAAATGTAAATGATAATTGAATCAATTGAAAAATGGTAATCTCTTTCTAAAGGAATCGTGTGTTTTAAAGCGCATTACAGAAAATAAGAGCATTGTTGATATAAGTTGATATGACGGATTTAAAGTCCTGGGGTGTGAATATGGGGCATTTATTGTTCATGGCATGCATAGCCATTTCTGACATAATATGGCTTTAATAGCAAACCATGCTTTAATAGAAATTAAGTATCTAATTAGGAACAATTAACAGCTAGTTACAATTCAGATGTTGCAATTGTGGGTGGAACAGAAACCAGCATACACAGTGGGTCCCCAGGACACAGTGTATACCAGCAAACACAGTGGGTCCCCATCACACAGTATAAACCAGCATACACAGTGGGTCCCCAGGGCACACAGTGTAAACCAGCATACACAGTGGGGTCCCCAGGACACACTGTAACACTGAGTTTTTCCTTGCCACTGTTGCCGTTAGGCTTGCTTTTGGGGGGGTCTAGGCCTGGGTTCCCCCTCTGTTAAGCGTTTTGTGACAATTCTGTTGTGAAAAGCGCTATACAAATAAACTTGATTTGATTTGATTAAACCAGCATACACAGGGGGTCCCCAGGACACACACAGTATAAACCAGCATACACAGTGGGGTCCCCAGGACACAGTGTAAACCAGCATACACAGGGGGTCCCCAGGACACACACAGTATAAACCAGCATACACAGTGGGGTTCCCAGGACACAGTATAAACCAGCATACACAGGGGGTCCCCAGGACACACACAGTGTAAACCAGCATACACAGTGGGTCCCCATCACACAGTATAAACCAGCATACACAGTGGGGTCCCCAGGACACAGTATACACCAGCATACACAGGGGGTCCCCAGGACACACACAGTATAAACCAGCATACACAGGGGGTCCCCAGGACACACACAGTATAAACCAGCATACACACAGGGGTCCCCAGGACACAGTGTAAACCAGCATACACAGTGGGTCCCCAGGACACAGTATAAACCAGCATACACAGTGGGGTCCCCAGGACACAGTGTAAAGCAGCATACACAGTGGGGTCCCCAGGACACACACAGTCAGCATACACAGTGGGGTCCCCAGGACACAGTATAAACCAGCATACACAGTGGGGTCCCCAGGACACAGTATAAACCAGCATACACAGGGGGTCCCCAGGACACACACAGTATAAACCAGCATACACAGGGGGTCCCCAGGACACACACAGTATAAACCAGCATACACAGGGGGTCCCCAGGACACAGTGTAAACCAGCATACACAGTGGGGTCCCCAGGACACAGTATAAACCAGCATACACAGTGGGGTCCCCAGGACACACACAGTATAAACCAGCATACACAGGGGGTCCCCAGGACACACACAGTATAAACCAGCATACACAGTGGGGTCCCTAGGACCGAGGTTGAGGACCACTGCTCTCAGGTGGACAACTTTGTGGAAGGTGAGCTTGTTGTTTTGGCTCGATGGAGGTCAGTAAGAGTTACGCACAGGATTACGGGATTGCAGAGCTAATGTGCCAAAGACCTTGAGCAGCACGGCTTGATCTTTAAATCATTTAGTAGACCTTGGCTCTCAGCTGGGTCTCAGCAAGCCCCTTGGACCGAGAACGGGCTCTGGGCAGACGGGAGATGATGATGTGAGAGAGTGTGAAGGCTGGCAGTGTAGTGTAGTGGTTAGGGAGCTGGGCTCAGAGGTTGCAGGTTCAATTCCCAGGTGGGGCACTGCTGCTGTACCCTTGAGCAAGGTACTTAACCTGAATTGCTGCAGTAAAATATCCAGCTGTATAAATGGACTGTATGTAAAGAAATGTAAACTGTGTAAGTCGCTCTGGATACGGGCATCTGCTAAATGCTAAATGTAATGTAGAGTGTGTTACTGCACACAGCCCCTTTATTTATTCATTCATTCATTCATTCATTCATTCATTCATTATCTAACCGGCTTATTCCTGGGTCACGGGGGCAGGGGGCTGGAGCCTATCCCAGCATGCATTGGGGCGAGAGGCAGGGAATACATCCTGGACAGGTCGCCAATCCATCTCAGGGCACATACACCATTCACTCACACACTCATACCTACAGGCAATTTAGACTCTCCAATTAGCCTAACGTGCATGTGGGCTTTGGACTGTGGGAGGAAACCGGAGTACCCGGAGGAAACCCACGAGGACACGGGGAGAACATACAAACTCCACACAGAAAGGCCACGGTCGGCTATCCACTGCACCACCGTGCCCGCCCCTTTACTGCCTTACGAACTCTTTAGGAATAAACGGGGATAATGAGGCATCTGGTACATCTCCACGTGTTCAGTTTTCATTTTCTGGTCTCCGATCACAGACAGTGCCATTCGCGGCATCCCATTTTACCACCAGACCGTCCGCATCTGAACAATGCACACTCACAATGCTTTTTTCAATCGTCGTTTCTTCGATTTACGCAACAACAACAAAAAAAAGCTACTGTCTGTAAAGTCGTTTGACATTTTGCAACAACGTTAGCTGGTGCAAACGTAACATTTCAGAGGGGTACGGGAAATGAATGGTCAAATGTAATCTTCACATTTTTGGCAGTTTTTTTGTCAGACTCCAACACGCAGCCCTTTAGCAATGTTGAGTTGGACCTTTCAGAAGCTCTTACGATGAGGTCACCTGTTTGTCAGCGCTGTAGCCTAATCTGTATGAATCTGCGAGCATTTGGAGAGAAATATCCACACTGCAGACAGGTAGAAGCTTGCAAAACGTGTAGCAGGAAGGTGGGACATTTCTCCTTTTTTTCCCAAGCGTATACCTTTCTGACAAAGATAGATTTATGGCCAGGTCTCCCACTGTAGGTCATTTTGGGGGGTGTTCTTTGAACACCTTTTGCGGGTAAGCTGATTAATTGATGAATTGGGTAGAATCATCACCATGAAGGCTGTTTATGTTTGTAATAATTATGTGAATGTAAAAACGTAAAATATATTTATTGTTGGGTTAATGATAAGCTTAGGGGAATAATTTCCTGGTTCTGGCTTCCTGGTGTATTCTTTTCTGGTTCTTTTAGTGTTTCTGGGAATTGTCCATTGTCGAGTGCTGTGCGACAACCTGTTTGTAAATCGCACTATACAAAAATTGATTGATTGGTTGATTGACTACGGAGTAGCTGTTGATTGGCTGATAGTGACAGGCAGACATACACACATCCTGTGGGCCGGACAAACACTAGGTCACAGAGGGGGTCAAACTCTAACTCCATAAATAAAATATTATTATCATTATGTCCTATGACAACCCAGCACAATAAAGCACACCTGTGTGGCAGGTATGATTAGCAATCAGGAGGTTTATTCGCTGCAATAAAAAAACAAAAAACATTCAGAGTTCAGCACACAGTCAGCTGAAGAAAGAGAGAGAGAAGGAGATGAGAGAGGAGACAGATATGGACACTGTGTTGGCAGGTGCTCATTTTTCGATTGGCAGCCGATTGGCCGGGACACGTCTGCTCTCACCAGCGCTCCTGTTGGCAGCGTGTTGTTTTTGACACATGTAGGTCAGCAGTCCTGGGTTCCACTCCCCGGGTTATCGAAGTTACCCCATTCGCATTCCCTTCTCTGTGCGTGACTTATTATTATTATATTTATTTGTTTCCCATTTTTTCCCATTTTTCTCCCAATTTAGTGGCCAATTACACCCTCTATTTATTTCGCCCTCCCCCACAAACTCGCCGCCCGTCTCTGCGGGGCAAACAAATTCCCCGAGGCCGGCGATGATCCGCCTCCTTTGAGATGGACCTCGCCCACCTACTTTCTGGAGACACCCTTAGCACTACTCGGCAAGCTTGTGCCAGCTCACCCTCCCCCCTCCCCCTGGGGCGGGCAGCCAATCACCGCCCCCGATCAGGGCTCTCCCTGCCGGTCTGGCACAGTCGGGTTTTGAGCCGCGGCTGTAATAGCCAGCTCGCATTCACAAAGTGGATGCTTAGACCGCTACGCTATCTGAGTCCCCCTGTGCGTAACTTTTACGTTAATATTACATTTACTTTTTGGTTTTCAATCAAGCAAAAAACTATTTTGCCCCTTCTTTTAAGAGGTTTGGGGCTATCTAATGATATTTCAAATTCAATCAAACTTTTTCAGCTCAGTTAATTTATCACCATTGAAAAAATAAAAAAATAAATGATATCTTGCCTCTTCCTCAGGCTGTGTCTTGTGCTGTTCAACTTCCTGAAAGGATGTCCCTCCCCCTATGACATTATAGCCACATCTGTATCTCATTGGACAGTTGACTAACATGTCATCAAAATTAGTCATGTGATTCAACTAAACAAAAAATATATACAGGAAGCTAGGCAGGAGGAAAGGGCAACACCATGCAATAGAGCAGGGTTACTCAAATCTGGCCCATGAATCCAAATCCGGTCCTGGTTTTCTTTTCTCTCAGGTAGGTAATTGAACAATTAGGGCATATGATTGCCCAGAGTGTCTTCACACCTGAAGCCCGCCATCGACAACATCATCCAGAAGGGCGGGCTCTCAAACATGGGTGAGTGGGGGCTGGGGGGTCATTTCAAACCCTCCGTGTGAGAGGGCAGAGCAACAAGTATTATCTTCTTTTTGTTGCATAATTTCTTACTTTACTTTAATCTGAAGAGCGGGAAATGAATCACAGCTTGAGCTCCACAAAAGGTACGACACATACTTTTCTGAGCTTGAAGAAGGCTTCAAGCCTTAGCGTTCACTCTGCTCTGATTGGTCTATTTGCTGCTTGTGACACTCCAATCATAGACAAGTACCCTTTTGGCACTTAGAAAAAAATAGTCATGTTTCCTACTGGCCTCAGTGGGCAGTGGTTTGATTAAATCCTTTCCCACAATGTTCTCAGTTGAAATACACAAATTATTTATGAAAGCAATTGAAAACAGACATTCTTAAACCGGTGAAGCAGCGGTTTGCTTTTATGGTCCAAAAGCCTGGAATTTATACCTATTGAAATCAATCTGCCCGTCATACGCCCAATCCTTAAAAAAAAAAAAACATTATCCCAGGACTGTCTGTTTTATAATAAAATGAAGCAACTTGCCATTTAAATTGCTTTAGAAATTATTACAGCTGTCAGCCAGGAACTCAGAAGACCACAATAAATTACCCTTTTCCTTTTATTAATAATAGAGGGGAATATTTTTTTCTCCACCATTAAGAATGTGAAGAGAGGTGCAGCAGGGTAACATGCCCAAAGGCAGGGGGACACACCTCTTGGTGGGGGGGGGGGCACTGTTGCCGCCTCCAATGTTGAAAGCGAAGTTGTCTTGCATGGATACGTTAGTGTGCATCTAGCTTGCTAGCTAAGCAGCTATACAGTGAGTTTGCAAGCTAGCTTGCTAAATACCTGGGTCGAGCTCACTTTTTTTTTGCTCTACGTCCCAGAATTCTGTGGACATTTTTAACCCTCTACGGTGTGCACAACAGCACATAACTTTTCAGGAATGGACAGGATATTATTGAGGCATACAATTTAACGCTCTCAACATTGTGCAGGACTTTTTTTTGCTGTATTTTTCCAGTCTAGGGAACAAAACTGCTCTTATGGCAGGATCAGAAAAAAGGAACATTAAAATAATTAGATTCATGTTTCCTGTGACGCCGCGCTCAAACTCTATCAACAGAAACACGGAGAGCAAACACGCGCTGCTGTTTGCACTCGGTGAGAGCTCAGTGGCGCGAGTAATTGTGCGTGAATTGGAAAAGCCTTATTGAATCAGCGTTAGGATAGAAGCCGCCTCGCCGTGTTTTTGGTGCTCATTGGTTACTCACAGCTGCCAAAGCCTCTGAACTTTGTTACCTGCAACGTCTCGCCTCTCTCACCGGCAAACTCTCCCGCGCACGTTCGCAGGCAGAAGCTGGGGGACTGGAAGGCTGGTCTGGCTGGGGACTGAAGGCCCCGTGTATGGCTGATAACTGATAGTGGGGCTCAAGTCCTCATGACAATGAAGACAACGTTTTTGCAAAGTGGGGAGGTAGGAGTACAGTTTGAGTAGGGGGTATTAAGCTTGGCAGGAGGGGAGAGATAGTCCTGACTGTGTGTGAGGCCTCCTGGAGTTCACCATGGCAGTGACTGTGACATGATTCACAGGACACCACTGATTGGCTGGACCAGTTAAATGTACATTACTGACCCTCTGTGTGATCGTTAGTGAACATCAATAATTACCAGAAAGTCCTGGTTTTCCCTTCTCTCAGGTAGTTAACTGAACAATTGGTGTAATTGATTGGCCAGAGTGTCTTCACTCCTGACTCCCAGGTAAAGGGAGGGTGTAAAAACAGCAGTGCTCGGCCCACGAGGATCGTGATTTGAGGAACCCTGGGCTACAGCAAAAAGCCTGCACCCACACCAGCCCTTCTCAGACAAGGTAGGCCCCTGCACTAGATCATATAAATTGACAGGAAGCCTCTTTTAAACCAGGCGCAAACTGAAAATCTATTGTTGTCCAGAGCCAGCGGACAGACAAGGGAGATTGAAATACAAAGGGGGCTTTCTGAGTGCACGTCCTATGCCGAAAATGTCTGACGGCGTGCAGGAGATGGGCCAGCTCCCTCGCTCCCGTCTTCGTGAAAACGTGTTGAGAATAACAAATGATGTCATCCTGACTCATTATTTCCTGCTGGGCCTTCATGGGGGGTGGAGGTGTCAGCGAGCAAGTGGCTCCTGATTTAGCATCCTGTTCCATCTTCATCTTCACCGGACAGAAGCGTGAGGGATGGATTTTTATTTTTATACCCCTGCCTGAGGAGCAAATTCTTCCCGTTAGGAAATTGGAGAGGATGGAGTGTTCCACACTGAATATAGTTTTACAATGAGCGCACTGATGTTGTGATGGTGGGACCTCTGTTCTGGGTCAGATTTCCGCCCGTTGAGATTACTGTGCCTGTTTGTATTATGCTTTGGCTCCGTTTCATTTGCTCGTTTAAAGGTACAGGAGTTCATCTTTTAAAGGGTCTGGATTTAGTTTTGCACTTGTTCTCAAACTTGGCTCTATTGGGTTTTTCTTTTTCAGATTTTTTAAATTATTTTTTTATTCTCCCTGGGTATTGTCCACTGTGAAACATCGTGTGACACCCTGTTGTTTGTCATTGGGACCATACAAAAATAATAATGATTGATTGGCTATAGAGTGGCTGTTGATTGGCTGATGGTGACAGACAGACAGACAGACATACACGCATCCTGTGGGCGGGACAAACACTAGGACACAGAGGGGCCCTGTAAGCACTATGAGATCAATTGTAATGAAAACCTCTATAACTCTATAAATAAAATATTATTATTATTATATAAGAATCGTCGCCCAGGCACATTGGCTGTCTTTTCTCCTATCTAGGAAACAAAAAAAGTTGTTATGACAGGGCAGGAAAAAAAAGGAGCAGTAAAATAATTAGATTCATGTTCCCTGTAACGCTGCGCTCAAACTCTATCAACAGAAACACGGAGAGCAAACACGCGCCGCCGTCTCCACTCAATGAGAATTCAATGGTGCGAGTAATTGCTGTGCCCATGGAAACTCCTTAAAACAGCGTTATGATATAAGGCGCTATAAGGTGGCTTGGTTGATCGTTAGTTGGTCCAGTGGCATAGCGTGGGTTGCCAGCACCCGGGGCGAGGCACGTAACGGTGCCCAACCTTTTTTGCACCACGGACCGGTTTCATGCAAGACCATTTTCCGCGGACCGGGGGATGGGTGGGGGGGTGGTACACGCGAAAAAATGCTGAGACCAGTTCATTTATTTCGCGGACGGGGGGGGGGGGGTGGTGCAAGAGGAAAAAAAAGCGCCCCCCTCCGTGCATGAAACCGGTCCGTGGTGCAAAAAAGAGGTTGG
This sequence comes from Aldrovandia affinis, assembly GCA_029706075.1. Taxonomy (NCBI): domain Eukaryota; kingdom Metazoa; phylum Chordata; class Actinopteri; order Notacanthiformes; family Halosauridae; genus Aldrovandia; species Aldrovandia affinis. The sequence continues at coordinate 2,553,366 of JAINUG010000146.1, forward strand.
AGACCGCACCGATTGGAGACTGCACGCTACGCCTCTGAGTTGATCCAAGCAGCCTCTTAAGATATAGAATTATATAGTGTATCTATGGAAACAACAACATTTCTTCATTTTATTAATTTATTTGTATTTGTTTATTTACTTGTTTATATGTCAGGGACATGGCAAACAGTATTATTATAATGTAAAAACAGTAAGTATTTATAGCCAGAGGCTAATTTCCAACACATGTCCCTAATAAACTACAGGGGGAAAAAGTGTGTATCAAAAATAATAGCCAACAAATAAGCAAATGTAAATTACGTAATGCGAGCAACCATAGATAGGCCTATATAAAACAGTTTATAAAAAGCATTTTGCCTGAAAGCTCTGTTGCATGTATTAATGAACCCAGTCCTTCTATAATTCAAACCTGGGATGTGGCTTATCAAACAACATTTCAATAATTGCATATTTATGTTTATATATAAACATTACATTTATTGCATGTAATGTTTATAATTATAGCACTGATGCTATTATTGTTATCATTGTTGCATAATTAGTACTATTGATAGCATTAATAATATTATCGAATAATTATTAAAATTGGAGAGGATAGAGTGTTCCACAGTGACGCTGCGTGCATGGTGGAGCGCCTGTTTTGGGTCAGATTTCCCCCCCTGGATAAGTGTTTTCCACCTGCTTGGGATTGGGGATGGTGTCCTATGGATTGGGTCTCTTTCATTCCCTCGTTTAAATGCGCAGCTCGTGCACATTTAGTCTTAAACCAGGCTGAAAATGACCATCGCGTGTTCCCGAAAAGGTTCCAAAAGACCCAGGTAATCCTCGCGAAACCGTCGCGTGCAAGGAAAATGTACACTGCAACAAACGCACGTTGACGCAGAGAAATGTGCGCTGAGATACTTTGCGTGCGTACGTACTCAAATGCTTTATCTCTTGTTATCGAAGCCCGAATTCAGAAAAAAAAACCAGCAACTGCTTCATAGCATATATATGGAGGAAAACTTAACTGAGCATTCGGTGCCCACCAGTAGCTACATATCATACCTGTGGGGTTGTAAATTCATGTCTTTAAAGACATTTCTTGTAGGCTAATTTATATGGAAATAATTTCCTAAATTATAGGCCTATTTATTTTTTTATATAAGGGCTTATTCTTTTCACAGTTCACAGTTCTGCTACCAAAAAAAAAAAAAGTTTTTAATGGATGTTAATGAATAAAACCTTAACGTGTTTGTCTTCACGTGCCCTAGTTTCAGTGTCAGAGTCATTCTTCAACAAGTTTGGCTTTGCCCTCTGTAACCGTGGTAACGCTCGTGTGTTTACCCCGCGAAAAAATGTCAACACGCGGCTTTCATCCTTGAAGGTGAGGAACTCCAGTGTCAGTGCCATAGGCGAGCGTCAGGAATGTATTTTTGTCAGTCGCTCCGACAGATGCAGAATCGCGGAACAAGTAATTTATAAGATGACATGATGCCATAGGTCTATAACTAGGTACGTCAACCCCACTGGCTCATATTCCAGCTGTCAACAGCAGAATACAGCGAGACCCAAGATTGATAGCCCTTGTCATTATGTGCACTTTCTTGTACCTGTGTGTCATAAATTATAAAGGCGCGGTTATTTCGTAATTTTGTTCCACTTTAAAAGTTCTCCAACAAGCGCTTTGCGAACTAAGAAAAACACGCTTCCAGTTTTGGACCTGGTCCAATGGATGCCGTAACGTGTCGGCCCCCGTCGTCTTTGAAGGGGTCTGCTGTTTGTCTTCGATTCTACCCCCGAGCAGCGGTAAAGTGATGTCACAGTCATGTGACTGTGCACATGACCCATTGCGGCATAGTGGGGTCTATAATGAGTTACCTAATGCCGTGAATAATTGATCACCATTTTCAGGTATGCGCGGTATCCATCTATCACTGCCAGGAAATCTGTGTGTCCGACAAGAAGCTATGACTCACACTTACTTTTTGTATTCATAGTTTTTTTCCCTTGCCAATGTTGGAGTGTTTTTCTCTTCCCACTGGCGAGGTTTTTTTGCCTCACTTTCTGGCTTCTTGAGGGTTCAGGCCTGGTATTTTCTTTGTGTGTGTTTTCCTATTTTATGTTTTCTGTAAAGCGTCTAAATAGTATTGACCGAAGATGGGGGTGACACAGACGCTCCATCACGCAAACATACACTGGTCTCTGTAACCAGAGCTTGGGCTCTGCTCTGTCTTTTGGATGGGGCAGCATCAACAACCAGCAATGAGTTAATGAAGCAGCTCCTGATGCCCGTATGTAACACAGTTAGTATTCTGCGCTGTGGGGGATGACGTCATCGTTCCCTCAAAGATGCTGTGAGCGACCGAACAGAATTATCTGGGGTTCCCCTGCCAAGGGAGTTTTTCCTTGCCACTGTTGCCTTTAGGCTTGCTTTTGGGGGGGGTCTAGGCCTGGGTTCCCCCTCTGTTAAGCGTTTTGTGACAATTCAATTGTGGGCGGCATGTCGTGTAATGGTTAGGGAACTGGACTTGTAACTCAGAGGTTGCTGGTTCAATTCCCAGTTGGGACACATCTGCCATTGTACCCTTGAGCAAGGTACTTAACCTGAATTGCTTCAGTAAAATATCCAGCTGTATAAATGGATTGTATGTTAAGAAATGTAAACCGTGTAAGTCACTCTGGATAAGGGCGTCTGCTAAATGCCTAAAATGTAAAAAAAAAAAAAAATGTAAAAAAGCGCTATACAAATAAATTTGATTCCCGCTGGACTCTTTGATGGATTGAGTGATTCTGGATCCCCGCGTTACCGGGACCATAGTCTACCCCGCTGCCTTCTGTGACGTCTTCTGTGATGTTCAATTCTGTGTCCACATCGTGCGGTTGAAGACCATGGTCAGCTGATTAGCTGAATCAGGTGTTTTAGTGCCAGAGCAAAAGCCTGCGCCCACACCAGCCCTTCTCTTAGATAAGATTGGACACCCCCGCACTAGTTCATGTAAACTGACGGAAAGTCTCTTTTGTGGCTCAGTAGGTAAAGCATGGCGCTGACAACGGTTAGGTTGTGGGTCCACATATACTGAAACATGTATATGCATTCACTACTGTAAGTCGCTTTGGATAAAAGCTTCTGCTAAATGGCATATACTGTATATATATATACTGTATGTGCTCACCTTTAGTAAAATGCAAACAGGGAGCCAAAATGGCATCGCTGCTTTGCTATGAAGTGTGAGACACTGAGGAGAAGCAGCTAAACTAAGTCAATTGTAAATACAAATTATGCTCAGTGTAACTTAATGCCATAATCGTTTGTAAGCAATAAGGCTCTCTCTGTTGTATTATGAAACATTTGAAACTCCCGTGAAAAAAAAAAAAAAAAAAAATGCAAATGTCACAACAAAAATATTGCAGGACTGCATGTCCAGACATCCCTGTTCAAAATTCAGATCAATGCAGAGACAATTCAGAGTCATCTATTTTTTATCAGGATTTTACATTCTGACCAACCGAGGTGCAATCTCTGTGCCCGTTACTCTATCCTTCCCCGCGAAAGCATTTGAGGACACATTTGAAGAAGGGGGTGATGTATCAACGCACGGTTAAACACCAGGAAATGTGCTGTGAGCGCCATCATGGGCTGATTCACATTTCCTGGCTGTTGCATTATGGATGGGCTCCTTCCTTTAACACTCCGGTTAACCGGTTCGACACTGCAAGGTGAGACTTTCTCGATTTTTTCCCACATCGCTGTTGCTTTCACTTCTTAACCTGTCTGTGTGTGCTCCACCAGGTGTTCCTAAACAAACTAGGTGTACCCCCTATGTTAGCTTAGCAGTGGTCAAGGGCAGACACTGCGGCCCTCCAGAACTGGAGTTAAACCTGCAGACACTGTGGCCGTTCAGGACTGGAGTTAAACCTGCAGACACTGCGGCCCTCCAGGACCGGAGTTAAACCTGCAGACACTGTGGCCGTTCAGGACTGGAGTTAAACCTGCAGACACTGCAGCCCTCCAGGACCGGAGTTAAACCTGCAGACACTGCGGCCCTCCAGGACTGGAGTTAAACCTGCAGACACTGCGGCCCTCCAGGACTGGAGTTAAACCTGCAGACACTGCAGCCCTCCAGGACTGGAGTTAAACCTGCAGACACTGCAGCCCTCCAGGACTGGAGTTAAACCTGCAGACACTGCGGCCCTCCAGGACTGGAGTTAAACCTGCAGACACTGCGGCCCTCCAGAACTGGAGTTAAACCTGCAGACGCTGTGGCCGTTCAGGACTGGAGTTAAACCTGCAGACACTGCGGCCCTCCAGGACCGGAGTTAAACCTGCAGACACTGCGGCCCTCCAGGACCGGAGTTAAACCTGCAGACACTGCGGCCCTCCAGGACTGGAGTTAAACCTGCAGACACTGCGGCCCTCCAGGACTGGAGTTAAACCTGCAGACACTGCGGCCCTCCAGGACTGGAGTTAAACCTGCAGACACTGCGGCCCTCCAGGACTGGAGTTAAACCTGCAGACACTGCAGCCCTCCAGGACTGGAGTTAAACCTGCAGACACTGCGGCCCTCCAGGACTGGAGTTAAACCTGCAGACACTGCGGCCCTCCAGAACTGGAGTTAAACCTGCAGACGCTGCGGCCCTCCAGGACTGGAGTTAAACCTGCAGACGCTGCGGCCCTCCAGGACTGGAGTTAAACCTGCAGACACTGCGGCCCTCCAGGACTGGAGTTAAACCTGCAGACGCTGCGGCCCTCCAGGACTGGAGTTAAACCTGCAGACACTGCGGCCCTCCAGGACTGGAGTTAAACCTGCAGACACTGCAGCCCTCCAGGACTGGAGTTAAACCTGCAGACACTGCAGCCCTCCAGGACTGGAGTTAAACCTGCAGACACTGCGGCCCTCCAGGACTGGAGTTAAACCTGCAGACACTGCGGCCCTCCAGGACTGGAGTTAAACCTGCAGACACTGCGGCCCTCCAGGACTGGAGTTAAACCTGCAGACACTGCGGCCCTCCAGGACTGGAGTTAAACCTGCAGACACTGCGGCCCTCCAGGACTGGAGTTAAACCTGCAGACACTGCGGCCGTTCAGGACCAGAGTTTACCACCCCTGGCCTAATGCTTTGGACCTCAGTACACCGTGCATTCTGTTAACTGTTGTTTCGCTGTTTGTTTCTCAGTCTGCCACTGCTGCCCTGTGCTGATATCCTCCTCACCCTCTCACTTCTACCGTCACTCATCACTGGTCACAGGCTCTTTTTGGGGATGAAATGAAGAGTATTGATCACACGCTCTTCAAGTTTTTTTGTTTTTGTTTTTTTAAAACAACACAGTTTTGCATTGAAACATCTGACACACTCGGTCCCTGTGACAGATCATGAGGTTGTGGTCCCTGCAGGGGCTTTGTGCCTGGTGTGGGGGCCTCTTCCCCACAGGGTATTCCTCTAAACCCGGGGAGGTCCAGTTTTATAAAGAAGAGGTGGAGTGGATGTATGATTGTATCACTAAATCACTGGATTGAAGACCATGGTCAGCTGATTAGCTGAATCAGGTGTTTTAGTGCTAGAGCAAGAGCCTGCGCCCACACCAGCCCTTCTCTTAGATAAGATTGGACACCCCCGCACTAGTTCATGTAAACTGACGGAAAGTCTCTTTTGTGGCTCAGTAGGTAGAGCATGGTGCTGAAAACGCTTAGGTTGTGGGTTAAATTCCCATTGGGGACCACATATACTGACAAATGTATTGCATTTACTACTGTAAGTTGCTTTGGATAAAAGATAATATGCAAAATGGCATATTTATATACAGTATATCCAGAGCAACTTACTACAAGTGCATTCCACTTGTAGGGGGGTGAGACCGCACGTCACATAAATAATCAGTACAACTTCTTTATAAAAATGGCTGCTAAGGTGACGTTAGGGTGGCGTAGGAATTCGCCCAGAATGCAAGTTGCCCACTGCAGCCGCTGTTCAAAACCCAGTTGCGCTAGCCCGGCTCTGGGCATCCCAGGGGGAGGGGGGAGGGTGAGCCGGCACAGGCTCACCGAGAAGTACAAAAGGCGTCCCTGTACGGGAATAACTGGCTTGCCTCCGAGGATGAGCGGCTGGCTTGTGGGGGAGGGTAAATTGAAAAGAAATAGAGGCTATAACTGGCTACCAAATTGGGAAAAACTGAATAAAAAATTAATTAATTTAAAAAATGGCTGCTAGGAGCACACAGAGCTAGGAAGGAAATTGGATTTGTTTTTTTGTTGTTTTTGTTTTTGTGTATAAAAGGAGAGTTAGGTTTAGGTTTGTACGTGGGGAGGGAGGGGAGTGGGGGAGCCGAAGTGCAGTCTGAATAGCTGGGTTTTCAGTCCGAATGCCACGTCCACATGCAGGAGAGAGCAGATTGCGTCGGTAAACAAAGAAGGGGGTGGATGAGGGAGTTGCCCCCGCAACCCCCAGTACTTGAGATTTTGTCACCATGATAAAAAAAAAAAACTGAAGTGTGGTTATTTTTATTGGTGGTAAATTTTATTTGAGTGCCATTTTAATTGTGTGGAGTGGATGACGACAAGGCTCCACAGGGGCCTCTTGTGTAAGCTTTAATCATTGGCTGAGTCATCGGCTTTATCTGCACCGTGGAGTTTAACGGCCTTCATTTTAAGCATTGTTTTATTTATGTTTATTTTTAAAATCCTTCTCATTAAAAAGCTTCCCGATCTGTGGTTTCTCCCTTTGGCACTAGCGGCCATGCTATTTCTATGCAACCTGGGTGTGTATGCTAGCACAGATGGTCAAATTTCCCCTTGCTCCTGTGTTTTGTTGTGGCGAATGGTTTAATGGTTTGTTGTGGGAGGGTTTAATGGTCTAGAACAGGATCACTCAAATCGCGGTCCTCGAGGGTCGAGCACTGCTGTTTTTCCACACTCCCTTTACCTGGGAGTCAGGTGTGAAGATCACTCTGGCCAATCGTTTGCAATAATTGTTCAATTAACTACCTGAGAGAGAGGAAAACCAGGACCGGATTTGGATTTGTGGCCTGGATTTGAGTAACCCTGGTCTAGAAGAGGGAGCTTGTGGGAATAACTTCGCAAGAGAGAAAGAACTTGAAGTGAACATTTAAACACCCCACCCCGCATATCTAGGATATATAAGGTGAATATATTTCTCATGTTCTTCTTTCACATGAGAAATATATGTGGGTGGGGGGAAGGGAGCAATTCCATTCCTGGTGGTTCCTCTGCAGGCTTTTGTTTCCACCTACTACCCTGGATCAATTAACTAATTAGTTGGATACACCAACACCATTTCACTAATAGCTTAGGCCACAGTAAAATGTTTCACTGGGGACGCAAGAACAGTCTTCAGCTGTCATTCATGAGCTCATCAATGAATCAGGTCATCTCACACAAATGAACGGGCTAATTAAATAATTAAGAGCAGAAGTTGGCTGATATGGCCCAACAGATATGGCCCTGGGTTATTTAAAAAAATCCATTTTAGTCATTTAGCAGACGCTCTTATCCAGAGCGACCTACAAAAAGTGCATTAATACATGATAAGATTAATCATAGACCGCGCCAGAGATCAGTGTCGTGATACAGTAATAGACATAATCGTTGGCAGCTGCATATTGTACCTGTAACACATGGTTAGGGTTATTTAATGGGGGGAGACAGACATCAGCATAGATACATATTACAAAATGCAGTATTAGTGCAGACAATTAGTGGTAATGGAGTCTGAAGAGGTGGGTTTTCAGTCTCTTGCGGAAGATTTTATTTTTCTTTACTTCGAAGGAGGGGTGACTAAGGTCACGTGTGCTAATCCCTCTGCTCCATTCTGCATGGTGAGGTTATTATTTTTAAAAACTTGTGGTCAAGCTCTCTTTGCTTTAATTATTGGGGGATTTGCAGGAAGGTGCTTCGTAAAATGCACTCGGTCTGTCGAGAGCTTTCATTTGGCGGGTTCTTCATGCCGTTTGCAGTGCGTTGTGCTCGCATAACTCAAGCCGCCAGGCCGGTGCGCGAAACACAACATGCGCTGAGTGTAATGACACATCTGTCAATTGTACAGATACCACCTCTTTATGGGGCAACTCAGAGCAGCGGTGTGGTGGAGTCACGTATTCCCCTCTAAGAATCTATTCTGAGAGTTCACTGGAACTCGTATTTAAGCAAATTACAGATGTGTGTTTCAGGTATCGAAGTATATATTTTGTACAAGTTTACAGCTCTGATACATTTATAGAGTTTCAGTGGCGCTCTGTCCGTCTGGTCATGTGGGCGGCGCCCGGGAGGGTTTCGGAACGGCCAATCACAATCACCGTAGGTCCAGTGCCGTCCACAGCGTTCTGTGTCAATTTGAGACCTTTCCCACCACTGCAATATACTGAACTGTACTGGTAGCAGTGTTAGCATAATGGTTAAGGAACTGGGCTTGTAACGCAAAGGTTGCAGGTTCGATCCCAAGTGAGGCACTGCCATTGTACCCTCGAGCAAGGTACTTAACCTGGATTGCTTCAGTTAATATCCAGCTGTATAAATGGATTGTATGTAAAGAAATGTGAAACTGTGGAAGTCGCTCTGGATAAGAGCATCTGCTAAATGCCTGTAATGTCATGTAATGTACTGTACACAAATCTGGAACCGAGATCTTGCGTTCCCATTGCCAGCAGAAGTGTTCCTGTAGTTCCTGTAGTTCCTGAACCTATTTTTGGTCCCTGCTTATGCGAACAAGAACCAGAAGCAGCGAATTGGTGGAGCTAGCAACACTGCACATCATTCGATTGGACAAACGCAGCCGTCACACAATCGTCACATGCCAAGCTCAGGCGAACCGCCATTAAATAAATTATGAAATTATTATTGCCAATTTTTCCAGTTTTCTCCCTATTTGGTTGCCAATTATACCTCTATTTATCTAAATTCACCCTCCCCCACAAGTCCGCCGCCTGTCCTCCGGGTCGAGACACTCTTTCCGGGCTGATAGATCCGCCTCTTCAGAGATGGAACTCTACCATGGACGCCTCTTCCTGCTCCTCGACAAACTTGTGCCGGCTCACCCTCCCCCCTCCCCCGGTGGCAGGCAGCCAAATGCCGTCTCCGATTGGGGCTGACGACCAGGGCTGGTCTGGTAGAGATGCGGGTTTCAAACCACGTCACTGACAGGCAGCGCACACCACACCGGACCAGCCAAAGTGTGGTGCATTAGACCGCTACGCTATCCACCGCCCCTAACCGCCATTTTTAAACAGCCAGAATATTGTACAAAGACAATTGTTGGGTTGTTTAATTATCACGATGGTTCTGATGATAATGTACATAAGACAAACAAACTTGCATCCGGATCAAGATTTCATTTAAACGGCCGGGAAGGATGACACCGAGACAAACAGGATTTGCTCTATCGAGACCCTTCGAAAATACACACAATCAGACAGTCATTTATATATACTCTCTCAAGCCCATGAGACCACAGTGCCTTATCCTATACAATTTACATATATGACGATTCTAAAGAAACCCTTCTTAATATAACCATTGATCATCTGTCCATAATTACTGTAGCATGGCATATTCTAGACAATAAGGCTCCATTTATGTAACTGGAGAGATAATTATACTAAATGGGAACATGCAGGGTTATATCATTCAGGGTGGTTTAAAGTCTCTGTGTTTTATTTCTCTAATGAATAAAACCTTCCTGTTTCATTAATATAAGAATAGGAGTAAAAAGCATATAATGAGTGAGTCTTAATATACATTCACTTCATTGGAATATATGTACACACAATAATATCTTTAATATCCAACACCATTGGCAGTGCATAGACCGAGGCAGACTTTCAGACTCTCACTCTCTCTCTACAGACCTTCTCTGTAGAGTGTGTTGTTTACGCGTTGAGTTCAAAATCGCATCGACGTAAAATAGCCGCGTTTCTTTCGTCACTTTAGACAGTAACTCCTCCTCCTTCTGATGGAAACACAACAAAAAACAACAACAACAACAACAACAACAACAACAACAAAAAACCCACAATAACATTTTATTTAAATTCCAAATAGTTCCAATGGTTCTCATAAGCCAGGTTAAAATGGTTCTGAATGAAGAAAGATTCCTGCTGTTTCATTCACAAACCTCATGCTTGCCCTCAGAGAGAAATAGGCACGTTGTTTTGTTGCTCAGGCAGTGTGTTTGCCGATGCCTGTGCCTGTGCGCTTTCGCTGGCAGTGTGAACTATAGCTTAGCCCTGTGGGTGTAGCTTGCTCAGATGACATGCAGCTACAATTCAAAGGCTCCAGGTTTGCTCCAAGATAACTGCTCAGAGGATGCTGCCAAATCATTTATGTTTGGCTCTTGTTTCTTAATTTCTTAAATGCCTTTGATATATTCAACAATAGGGATAAATAAGCACTTGAAAGCCTCTAGTATTGAAGAATAAAGAGCATCTATACTGATGTGATAATATTAAACCAGCCAGTTGAAGCTTGGAGGAAATGATCTGACATACGCTGGTAATTAGAGATGCCTTTGTGATTCATTGTGTCAAGGAGTATTTTTAGGTATGAATTCCTATTTGCAATAGTTCTTTCATAATCTTAATCACATTTTGATCTCCATCTTTTAACAGAGAACTAACTATAGGTGCAAAACAAGAACATCCCTTTGGCAAGTTTGTAAGATTTAGTGCCACCCATCTACACAAGCTCCCAAAAACTGCAATCAAAATTAATGCATTTTTAAATGAAAGTCAATGTTTTGTGCAAATGAATAATTGTGGCTTCATTGAGCTCCAAAAAATAGTTTATAATAAGAAACATGATGGAACAGCTGCTGAACATTTCTAAATTCTCATACCTAATTAAAACGTGCTCATTTGACATCATGTTTCACTTTCAAGTTACCAATTGCAAGGGCATAAACATTGCATCACTTAGTGGCACTGTTTTTGTCCGCGGCGACTCGCATAGCTTCCGTTATAATCCGTTTGCACTGCTCGATATTAGCTGAAACGATTCAAGTAGCCAGCCCAAGGTCGTTTCAAGCCTGTACCAAGGTCAACACAGAAAACCAGTGCAAGGGTAAAATGACCTATTATTCTCCATATCGCGACAGGCGTACAGACAAGATAGCCCTTTGATGTAAGCCTTTGATAGAGGTCATGAAGAGAAGGTCAGTGTATTGGTCTGTGTTTTAAATGTAATTCCATAGTGACCCCCAGGGAAGATATGCTTTTGACAAGACAGGAAGATTACAAGTCCTGGCGCTGATTGGATATCTGACAACACCAAAGTGCAGGCTGGAATTTGTTTCGCGCGCTGTAAATCATCGCTGCACTGATTATTTTCCCCCACATTGGTGTTCAGGAGACATGACGGTTGGCACAGCTGTCACTTGTTGTTTCGATAGGCTGCCGTTTATTGAATTGAATATTGGATTTATATAGCGCTTTTCAAGGAACCCAAAGCGCTTTACAATGATAGGAGCAGCTCACCTCAACCACCACCAATGTGCAGCACCCACCTGGGTGAACGCGACGGCAGCCATAGTGCCCAGACACATCAGATACACAGTGGAGAGGTGAGGAGGAGGGAATGAATTGTATGTATATTGTCTGGGTTGGGAATTTGGCCAGGACACCGGGTTAACACCCTACTCTTTTCGAGAAGTGCCATGGGATCTTTTTATGACCACAGAGAGTCGGGACCTCGGTTTTTACCGTCCCATCCGAACGATGGACATGTAGTCCCATGGGATCAAACCCACAACCTTGGCATTGCCAGTGCCATGCTCTACCAACTGAGCTACAGAACCACTATGGAGGTTTACGGAGTTGCAGGCCTCGTCTCTCCCTCCCTCCCTCGCATGGGCACATCCACCTCACCAGGGCCCTCATTTTAACATTTCCCCTTAAAACCTTAATTTACCCCCTGCCACGGAGGTTTGATATGTGCCCCCCCCCCCCAACCACAACGAGGCTGTCAGCCTGAGTGAGCCAGAGACACAAGTCTCATCTTTCACAGCTGTTTACAGATCCTTACTATACAGGTAACTGCCCAAATAAAGGAAATGCTTTAGTAACCTGGGGGGCCCTGGCCTGGGCTAGGACAGTCCCAGCTGAGCAGGACGGAGGGAATGAAGGGTTGGCTCGTTGGAGAGGGGAGAGTTGGGCCTATCCGCCAGTGCCAGTCGTGGCACCACTCACAGGACACTCACGGTACTGCAGTCGTTTAATGCATCCCTCACTGACTTTAATTGAAGTCGGGCCTCTGGCCGTGGAGCTGGTGAGAGATCTGAATTCCGCTCAGATCCAGTCAGCACCACGGGTGCCTTGTGCAGCCCACAGAAACAGTGGTTTGCAGGTTTTTTTTCTTTGATGCGTATATTTATGGGCAGGTGGTAAAAGGATATACAGTATATATATATTAAAAGCAGGCCATTTTAAAAAAAAATGAGTAATGACCTCCTCAACATTCTCCCTCCCTCAATTTGTCCCTGCCCCCTCCCCCTCCCCCAGTCTTTTTTGCAGGTTATCTTCCCTCCATTTTGCTTCTGAAGAGTCCCCCAGCTTTCCGGAGACAAGCTACTCCTGGGCATCCAGTTCGGACACGACAAAGGGGGTCCCCCCAACCCCCTTTTTGATTTACAGTCCTCTGCCCTAAACCATGATGGGAGATTAGGCCTGACACAGCTCTGTAACACAGTACACTCGCTCTTATTCGCACATCGCACTTTCTCATTCACAGATTTTCTGGATCCGTGAGGATGAAAGTGCAGAGACGCAAAATCGGTGATAAAAATTTTTAATCAGTTTTTTTTCCTGCCCAGTTACAGTTGCATCTGCCCATCGCTGCAACATCCTCCCTAAATTCAAAAGGGCGCGGAGTACCACGCTCGTCCTCTCAAATGCACACTCAGCCACCCCCACTTTTCAGCTCTGCAGCCAGGGCCATATCATGACGTTCATGGGCCCTAGGCCTCGCCTCCGTTTGGGGCCCCCCAACCCCCTTCCGGCATGGCATTCTGGGAGATGGAGTTCTTAGATTTAACACTAGATTGGAGATATGCACCATGCTGCCATTGTTTGGGAAACCGGTGCCCAACCGAACAAATAAGCCACGAATACGCAACGACAGGCGAACAAGAGTGAGATTTGAGTCTCGACACACGTGTTTTGGATGAGTTCGTTGAGGGTGGGGGGCGTGATATTGTTGATCGGGGAGGGGGTGGGGGCATATTTTCTCAGAAGCTTGTTTCCCGTATGATACGTATGTTACCACAGGTAGTGTACAGATGACATCACGTCTCCTCGCTGCAGTGGCACAAACTCCATATGGTGGTCAAGTAAACACAACAGTAGTGGTTTGTGTGGCTCAGTGGGTAGAGCGCGGCACTGACAATGCTTAGGTTGTGGGTTGTGGGTTCGATTCCCATTGGGGCCACATATACTGAAAAATGTATGCATTCATTACTGTAAGTCGCTTTGGATAAAAGCATCTGCTAAATGGCGTATATTATTATATTATATTATTATATTGAGGCACAGTCACACACAACCACGCTGTGTGCTGTCACAGTGAGGCTCCCATGCATGGCCCTTTAGGGTTTGCATCCGTTACTGTAATCAATATGTGACATGCACACAATAAGCCCAAAAAAACTAAAAAAACTAAAAAAAATTGTGCTTCGATATTTGGTGGTGGATTGAGAAAAACAACGTTTGTAGAACTAATATATTGGCTATATCCATAGACTTCACAGTGGGCAAATCTTTCATTTATTGTGAGAAATCATTCCTTTTCATACAATACGGATCTCTTCCGTCACCGTTTTCGATCTTTAGTTTATATCTCTCTCAAACATTGGCTTCTAAACTGTTTACATAAACCGAGTAGTGCGCATTGCCTCCTTCCATGATTTCACTTCCTGACCACCAAGTGAGTAAGCATGTATCAGCACAGTCACATGACTGTAAACAACACAATCCCAGACATTTTGGCAACCTTAAGGAAAACGGAAACCGCATTTATATTAAACTGCGCGGAGCCCGAATTGCGTAAAACTACAGGTGTGGCTTGAGAGCGTGTGAAACGTGTGAATTGCGTGCGATGCATTGCCAGCTGTGCGAGGAGGTGAGATATATCCTGCCAACTGAAAACCCCTCCCTCCCTGGGCGACGCCATCGCGATCCACGCGTCGATCTTCCGAGCAGGCGACAGTGTAGTGTAATGGTTAGGGAACTGGGCTTTTAACTCAGAGGTTGCTGGTTCAATTCCCAGGTGGAGTGCTGCTGTTGTACCCTTGAGCTAAAGGTACTTAACCTGAATTGCTTCAGTAAAATATCCAGCTGTATAAATGGGTTGTAAAGTGTGTAAGCCGGTCTGGATAAGAGTGTCAGCTAAATGCCTAAAATGTAAATGTAAGGTAATGCACACAGCCACGTTTGGCCCCGACGTGGTCAGGGTTCGATCCTGGACTGTGGGGCTCATCACTGTGCAGAGAACCAGTGCTTTGGCTCTTGGGACAAACCACCCGAGAGCCTTAGACAGGGTTTTACGGTCAAAAGTAGTTTCCTTCTCAAAATCCTGTCTAAGTGCTGCAATTTCACCTAATGAGACAGTGTGTGACCGCATGGCATTATCTACACCCCCGACACGAAACCACACTGTACTGGGGAGACAGCAGCTTTTGTGTGGTTAGTCATCATTTACAGGTTATGGGTTTAGAGTTCTGGCTTTTATGTGGCCACTTCTAAATGTAGGCGTCCCGCAATGTACGCATCTAGAGTCCTAAGTCGTGCCAATCAGTGCGATAGAGCCAGAGAGGTTGAGTGGAAATACTTTTTTTTGTCCAGCTGGCCCTTTAGAGAACAGAGCACATATGATTGTGCCACGAAATGTTTCACTGCTTTTTATAAAATTAAAAATAGGAAATTGACCTCGATTTGACAGACTAGTGGTAACTGCCTAAATAAAGGCAACACTTGAGTAAGAGAGGGATCCTTTAAACGAGTGCAGTACTGTGAGTGGTACACGGATCTCCCCTTTCTAGTGTGTAATGTGTGTGTGGTGTTGTGTGCCATGTGTGTGCTGTGTTGTGTTGTGTCTTGTGTGTGTGGTTACTGGTGTGTGCTGTGTTGTTTTATGAACACCCCCATCAAAAGTTTTAGAAATTTATTTTCCAGTTTTTACTGAAATTTAAGCAGTTCAAGTCCAGTGAATAACCTGAAATGGTAGAAAGGTAAACTGTAAACTTAAAAAAATAATAATAATAACTTTATGTTACCAAAAACTGAAAAATAATGTACATTTTTTGGCAGTGAGTAGTTTCCTACACCATCAAAAGGCACTTGGAAACTGGAGGAAACTCTGACAGGAAGAGGTCTGGCAGACCCAAAGCCACAACAAAATCAGAAGACAAGTTTCTGAGAGTCAACAGCTTGTGTGATAGGAGGCTCACAGGACAAGCACAGCTTAACACTGGACGAAGTAAGGAAGTCTCAGTTTCAACTGTGAAGAGAAGACTTCAAGCTGCAGGTTTGACAGGTCGAGTGGCAGTAAGAAAGCCATTGCTAAGATGGCAAAATAAGAAAGAGGCTTGCCTGGGCCATGAAGCACCGCCAGTGGACTACTGAAAACTGGAAGAAGGTCTTATGGACCAATGAATGAAAGGTTTTTGTAGGCCGTCGAGTAGGTGAAGGGATGGTTCCTCAGTGTGTGACACCAACTGTCAAACATGGAGGAGGAAGCGTGATGGTCTGGGGCTCTTTTGCTGGTTCCAGAGTCGGCGACTTAACGAGTGACTGTTAACCCACGTTAACCCATGACTTGTTCCCTGAAAAGGGCCTTTTTTATAACTCTGACATTTATTTAACCAGGTAAAAGTGATTGAGAACAATTTCTCATTTACAACACTGACACTCGTCATGCTGTCGACTGTAACTCCGGCACCCCAGAACCACTCCTGTGTGCAGCGAACTGTGTCGGCTTCCCTCCCCTCTCCCTGGGGCGGACAGCCAATTGTCACCCCGGTGCCACTCCCGGCCAGAGCCGACTCTGGCGCGACGGGGAATCAAACCCCGGTCGCCGTGGCCAACGTCGGACATTGAAACCACTAGACCACGCGGGAGGCCTGCAGTCTGTTTAATATCATTAGGGACCTTGTTCCAATCCTGAGCACCTGAGTACCTGAAATAACTTTTATCCATCTGGCTACGAAACCTTATCAGCGTCAGGTTCGCTGCACTAGATCTACACTCCAACCCGTGGGAAGAAGTCTGAGAAGTAACTTGGGGCTCTGTCATTCACAATTTTGTGTGCCAAACTGAGCTTCAACAGTGTCGCTCTGGCCTCTACAGGGAGCCAGTTAAGCTCCAAGAACTGGTTCCTCCCTACGTGATCACAGAGGCCAAGACCCAATACCACTCTGACTAACTTGTTCTGAGAAACCTGAAGTTTTTTCTTCCATATCTTGGGCAAACTACAGAACCAGGATGTACTGGCATAATCAAAGTGGCATTGTATTAAGCTGGATGCCACAAGTTTTAGACGTTCCCTGTCCAGAAACAAGGCCTATCTAGCCAGGAACTTTGTTCTGTCGTTCACTTTCCCTACCACTTTCAGGACCATACCTGCACCCCCTACATTGCCATCTAGTGTACAGCCCAGGTAGTTGACAAATGTATTGGCTGTGACTTCATTTCCCCCTAGTTTCACTCTGAATTCTGTCACTCAACCTGGGTTTGGAGCCAAACAGAATTGATTCTGTTTTTCCCAGATGTAAAGAGAGTTTGTTATCAGATAGCCATACACTAATATTAGCCAGCTCTTCTCCTAGCTGCTCTTGGAGTTTGACCTTATCTGCAACCAACAGAGCTGAATCATCAGCATAGAGGAACAAGTCACATTTACAAGCCTCTTTCATGTCATTTATGTATACTAAAAACAACAAAGGACTAGCACACTTCCTTGGGACACTCTGCAGCTTAAGGGGTTAGCCTTTGAGCAATAGCTGTTAACTTCGACTATCTGGACCCTATCAGATAAATACGACCTCAGCCACTCCAGTGCTGGCGTGCATTAGTCATTCATCTATTTTTAAAAATACCACAGATAGAGGGTGGTATTTCAATTTTGAGAGTGGCCACCATTGTGGTGTTTTTGTTTTGGGGAATGTAACAGTAAATTAATGAAAAATGTAGGATTGTGCTTCGCATGTGTCCATCTCATATTCTTATTGGGGGCTGAGCTCCCCTAAAGGTCATTTTTCATTTTCATTTAATTATTTATTTTGATCATGTTTCACAATACACCAAAGAGACATCATTTAGCATAACTGTACGATTGACCGAAAAGGTTAAGGCTGAAGCTAAATAGCTTATAATTGTCTAACCTTTATGCGTTGCAATGTTTTCCACACAAAAAAGAAACCCTTGTTTCTAAGAACATAAGAGATCAAAACAAACAAAAAAAGCAAACAAACACTCAAAAGAGAATTTAGCATCCAAAAAAGAAAACTTCGGAAGTATTTTTCTACATAGCCCATTTATCGATCCGTCAAACATAATATCAATTTTTAGGTCTTATCATTCAATCCAGTCTGTATTTCTGACAAATAAAGTGCTTTAACTTTTTTTTTAAGTGTCCGACATTTATACTTTGTTTAATTACCTCTTTAGAACCTCTCGCCCAAGCTGTAAGGCAGAGCCCCTCAATAAAACCCATACACATTAATAACACACAACACCATATCTCCTTGTACGCAGAGGACATTATACTGTATATGTCAGATACATCAAATTCCGTCCCTCATGCTTTGACATTATTCAACCAATTTGGGTCCTTTTCCGGCTATAAAATTAACTGGTTGAAATCTATTCTAATACCATTAAACACAATAGCCAGCTTATCATCCCTCTCATCTTCCTTCCCTACTCAAATTTTACCCTCCGGATTCACTTATCTAGGCATTAAGATATTCCCCAACATTAACAAAATTTGCAAGGATAACTAAACACACATGTTAGATACAATTAAATCTGATCTCACAAGATGGTCTCCTTTGCACCTTTCATTACATGGTAGGATCTCAGTCATCAAAATGAACATTCTTCCTCACATACATTTCTTGTTTTCTATGATCCCCCTTAGTCCCTCTCCTAAATTCTTCAAAGACATAGATACAATCTGTAAAAAATTTATTTGGAATAACAAACGTGCTAGAATACGTCTTGAAACCCTTCAACGCCCTAAACTGGCAGGCGGCCTAGCTTACCCTAATTTCAAACTTTACTTTTGGTCCTTTCAATTAAGACCCATTAGGACATGGTTTGACAGTGCATCATCAGAGGTCGCTTGGCGTATTTTAGAGGAGTCCCTAGTATCCCCATATAGGCTTAAAGACCTTCCCTTTTCCAGACTTAAGCAAAACAGAATTTCTTTACGTATGGGACCTATTATTTATAATTAATTGACTATTTGGAAACAAGTGGAAAGACACTTAGATATTCCGGGTTGTTTGCATAAGAGCTCCCCCTTGTGGTGTAATTACAATTTACTATCAGGCTCCAAGCCCTTTATTTTCACTCCTTGGTCCAATAATAATGTGCATGTTCTAGATGACTTTGTTTGATGACAATTGTCTACAAACTTTCCAAACACTTAAGGAAAAATTCTCTCTTCCTCCTTTTTCTTTTATCACAGGACCCGCTCAGTACTACGTGCAAACGGGCTCCCTCTGGCCTCCCCTTTGTGCGAACACGCCCTGTACAAATTCCTTACCTTTTCTAATACCACATGGGGTTTAGTCTCTTTTTTGTACAATACATTTATTAAGGCCAAACTGAAACCTTTGGGGGTGGTGACGATATGGCATAGGGAATTTGAACAACTAAATGTGAAACTTAACTGGGAGAATATCTGGGAGAATGTATTTATTTCCTCTAAGAACCTGGCATTAATTACAAACTGACCCACAGATTTGATGTCACTCCTCATCGCGCCCACCAAATGAAACTAATTACTGATAATTCCTGCAAGATATGTAACATCGGGATTCCGGGCTATTTTCTACATGTTCTGGAAATGCCATTATATATTAGACTTTTGGTTGTCCAGATTCTATCAGATTTGTTAGCTGTCATGCTTCCCTTATCCCCGGCCTTACTGCTACTTGGAGACAACTCAATTGTTGTATTGAACTGACAAAACCGGCATCTCCTTATGGCAGGACTGACTGCAGCCAAGAAGTCCATTCTTAATGGTTGGTTCGAACCTCAGAGTGACAGAAAATCTGTGTGGCTTAGATCTTATATGTCCATCCTAATTCTTGAGCGCTCAACTGCGAAGCTTCATGCGGCTTCAACTACGACCTTGAATAATTGGACCAAGGGGATTGATTTTATTAAGGCCTTAATTTAGGTCGGGGCCTTTATTTATAACCTCCTTTTAAATGGCATTATATTGATGGAATTGCATTATAATATTTGTATACTACATGGTATAACCCCCCCCCCTTGTCTTTTTCCTTTTTTTTTTTTTTATCCATAAGTGTTTATGTATATTTGTACATGTGTGTAGTGTTATGCTGTTGTGTCTTTTTTTGTTCAATAAAAATATATTAGCAAAATAAAGAAAATAAAAGGAAAAATAACAACTTCCGATGCATGTGTGTGTGTGTGGCGAATCCCAAACCATGGAACACATCATGAGATGTAGCCAAGCTCCACAATGTACCGGAGATGACCTGGCCGAACCAAACGCTGCTGCGCTCGCCTGCGCCAACCACTGGAAAGATGTGATATAGAAGATGGCCGGACACGAGGAAGAAGATTCTGACACGTGTTTTTGGGAAAAAATTTTTTTTTAATAACGATTTTTATAATTTGACTTCAATTAAAGGTTACATTTCTCTCTTTGAGTGTAAGATCAAGCTCATGAACAACAAAGACATTTTTTCATAGCCTTTTTTGCTCATCTTTACCAAGGGTGCCAATAATTCTGGAGGGCACAGTATATACAGGATGAGCCACACAGCAGTGTATTTCTTTTACACTAATGGAAAATTCTCATCCAGTATTGTACTGCAAAAACTCAACAACAAATAAAGTTGGTTCAAAACCCCATGTGACAAAACCATATTATGTTCAAATAAAATGACAATTTAGAAAATGTAAAAATACATTTGAAAGATGAAGTGTTTCATGAAATGAGCAAATTGTTTTGTGAGACACCCACTATAATGTTGTGTCTGCACCAAAAGAGTGGAGCAATGATGTTCTGCAATTACAAGAGGTTGCACGCATCTCACACCCTCACCCCCTAGGTGGCCACCATCAGCCTCTTATTTAAACCAGCGGGAAACCAGAGAGACCGATCCCTGCTACCTTTGGGATGATCCCTGGCAAAAACATGGCAGCAGCTTGTCCCACGGTATCCAAGACATCAGCGAAATACGAAGGGGAACTAGGACTTCTGGTTTTCATCCTTCTCCTTCTTGAGGGAATTGATCTCAGCCTGCATGACTTCAGCCTTCTTTGCAAAGCCTTGCTGATAGAGGTTCTGCTGCTCCTGAAACAACAACGAAGCCCACGCCGCACTCAAAAAAAGACCTCAACTTGGATAAATTGATCTCTGAAAAACCAGAAACCATGTTTCACAATTTTTGTTCACGTTGTGTTGGTACTGTACTAGTATGTAAGAAATGGGTTGCATAAGTTCTAGTGTATTTTGCATCGATGGTGTAGCAATTACACCTGACAGGCAAGGTGATGTCACTAGAAAGAGCATTGTAGTGGGATGTTTCTTTGTGGCCCAACCTTTTGCCAATGTGTAGGGATGCCAGTTTATCTAGGGAAGTTTTCTTTTAGTCATCCTGCAGCAAGAGGTCAACAGATGTCTGTCAATTATCACATTGCCCCTCCCCAGGTGTCTTCATCAATTGCCAAGAATTAAGCATAGACGATGATTGACAGCAAAGTTTCCAAACTGTCACGTGCTGCTTTCAGTGCATAGAACTGCAGACATTTTTAGTGTTGGGCATTAACAGGTTTTTTTTTTTTTAAGCAATGGGAAGTAGACATAAAAAGTGCAATTATATTACCTGCACGAAAATTGTTAAATAAGACAAATCATACCAATCAAATAGCTTTCAGGTGTAGGCTTAGAAAAAATGAAAGGCTGAAAGCGATTAAATGAAATACAAATGCACGGTTTAAATCTCTCCTCTGTCATTCTCTGGCGGTGCTTAGTGTAAACATGTCCATAGGAAGAGACACATCTTACTGCATCAACAGAGTTGGTTGGAACGAAAGTATAATTTTGCCTTTTGCTAATATTTGGAATGATGTTTGTCCCATTGTTTCGCCTTTTGTCCCAGGATGCCCCAGAACACCCAGTGCAGCGCTTTGTTCGTGTGCCAATAATTTGTGATCAACTAGTTCAAAAGCTACGGTAGCACACCTGTAGCACAAAAAGAGGTTGGTGTAAGAAGAACAAATTACCTGTGGGTGTGGTGAGGGTTTGGTTTATTATGTCCAATCAGACCATCAGCTTTTTCCCCTTTAATACCTTTGTCATAGCGAACTGGCAATTTTATCATGTCTGATGAAGAACAAGCGCCATTGCTTGCCAAGAGCAAATTATGATAACTTGCTTTCTCTACAGCACAATGTAGTACATAAGTGGATGGCGAATCACGTGGCAATACTAAACTAACTAAACCAACCTGCATGTGTATCAGTTAGTTAGTTAGATAGTTATCTGGGAAGAGGAAGACGTGTGGCGCACATTAGTTTAATTTAGTTTGTGTATTTTCATTAAAGCTCCATAATAAACATTTTAATAACTATGTTTCATTGATGTGCTTTTCATCTGCAGTGCTTGTGATGCTGTGCATAGGGTGACCAGATGTCCCGCATTGTGCATTACAGTCCCTTTTTTGACTCATTGTCCTGCATCCTGCAACAACGGATATTGATCCATATTTTAGTAAAATAATAACAGAACTGATATAATTTTATTAAATAATATCTGCTAACCCCATCACCCCATGTCAACAAAGAGAGCGTTGAATCACAGACTCCTCATCGGGATGGGAAATAATGTCATTTTAAATTATGTCATTTTAGATTGATGACAAATTGCATAAATAAAACTATAAATAAAGTAAGGGATCATTCAAAAACACCCAAATTGTGATCTGATGCGTCTGAGATCATTTTACACGGGACATTAAAACATACAATTAATTTAAAGTCACCGGATAAACAAACTTTCTTCTGCTGGTGTAAAATATTAACTTGTATGAAATTACATCACTTTGAAAACCTGCAAGGACACCTCTGGTAAAGGAGCAGTTTACAGGTGCAGTCCCCTACAGTTTACAGGTGCAGAGAACCTACCTCCAGTTTGGCGGTCAGGGCCCTCTGGTACTCCTCAGCAGCATTCTTCCTGTCCTCCTCCATCTTCCTCATCAGCTGCTCCATGTTCTCTCTGTAGCTTCGCTCCTGGTCCATAATCTGCTTCTCGACAATCACTCTCTGCTTCTCTCTACAGCACGTGCCTCTTGCTCCATGGCCTCCATTCTAGCTCGATTCTCTGGAGGAAGAAGCAAGCTCTATCAATTTTCTACAGTGATGAATCCGGAATCAAACAGCCACGTGGTTCATTCTAGCGAGCCGCATGCCTGTTTGATTATCTCTTTGGTAGTCAATACTCAACCATTTTGTCGTCAAGTTAAATATTATTTCCTTCCATTCTAGTCACGTTTTAGGTCAGTGGCCACTGTTATAGAAGTTGTTTGTTCATATTTATGTGGAGCATTCAGTGGTGATCATCAGTGCCAGCACATGGATACAAATTAGAAAGTAATATATTTAATTATTTATTATTCCTATAATTATCAAAGACATCACAAAAGCATTGTTACAGTGTTAAAAAAACAAGCATCAGATGCATTGCCTTCAGTGTTTATAGCCAAAGGTTCCAACACCTGCCCACAATAAACTACAGAGAGAAAAATATGCATCAAAAAAATTAAATAAAACAAAATACATGCAAACACACATCGGTATAAACATACCATTTATAAAAACTTGCTGTATTAAAATACAGTTAAAAAGCGATTTGGATCTTTAGTATTACTAATAGTATCAGTGAGAATATATGTTATGATTTATGATGACAGATCTGTTTTGACCTTTGAGGTGAAATTAACTACAGCATCTCTTACAGTGTTATTTCTGTTACAATGGGCCAGAAATAAGCCCAAGAAAATTCAGAGATGGAAATAACATTCCTAATGCACAGCAGGTTGAACAAGTCCAGATCTTACCACAAAATGACTACCGTACCACCAACATGTGGCTTAACCCATCGATGCTCTAACCTGCTTCTAGTAAAACCTGGACGGGCTTAAACTGCTATGCATGAAGAGTGTTATTTCGTTTTTGTATGTAAAAAAGGAGAGTAACTTCTATCCCTGAATTTGCTACAGTATATTTCAAGAGGGTGTTATATCACAGGGCTGTATTAAGAAAGCTATAGAGAGAAAACATTCTGTGAATCCTTTGAGACATCACCTTCCTCCCGGCGTTGCCCATCAGTGAGGGATCGGTCAGCAGTCATTATGGCTTCCCCAATAGTTTCCTTCTTAACCAGGTATTCCTTTAGAGCTTCCTCATCCTGTAACCACAGTTACCACAGGGACAAATAAGTCATCAAACTGCCACACCACCAGTCACAGAAGATGCTAGCTTTACTATGCCGTAGTTGCTAAGAGGCACTTGGATTACTAGGGCAGCGATACACACTGTCACTCCATTTCAGTTAAAGTATAGGGCTGTTGGGGTACAGTACATAATTACAACTGCTTGATCATGTTAATCTTAAATGTCCTCCAGTTACCCCTTCTAGTGTACTGTACCTGTATTCCTTTGCCATCTGCTGATCTGTATCTAGAGATGAAGTTTTTATATCCTTCTGGTACTGCTGGTATCCCCCAGGTGCCATGTAGTGCCCATCCCTAATATTTTCCTCCAGAGGCTTGAAAATATCTTTGATGATGGACTCGCAAGCCTTCTTAGACTCTGCAACATTCCTGTCGCAGATTGCCTTATACTCTGTCTGCAGCAGTTTCTGAAATAAAGGAGAGAAGGAAATGCATGGGCAGGACATAGCTTATGAACCCAAGTCTATCCACAATTCACCTCAACACTTGTATTGTATTGTATTGTGTATTGCAATGTATTGATGTGGGATTAAAGGGAACGGATTGTACTCCTCTACCATGAGCTCGAGCTGGTGTTTCTGATCCTCGTCTTTGAAGCAGGAGTCCATGAAAACCTTCACAGCACTTTTCTCTGCTTCGCCATGTATCTCTGACAGCTCCTCCTGTGTCTCGGTCGGGTAGGACACAAACTTGGCCATAAACTCCTTGTAGGACGTCACTGCCTGGGCCACGGCGTTGGTGTTCTCGATCCGGGCCAGAGCCACAACCGCATTGTCCAGGCAGGGGATCTGGCCGCTGCAGATCGCATCCACGTACATCTCTGCAAGGTTCCCCAGCCCTGCAAGACACAGAGATGGGTCTGTTAATTTTCCACACAGTGGCACGATACCTGGCATGAGTCTGCAAAATCTCTGTGTGACCGCACACTGTCAAAAAGGATTGAGCTAATGCTTTTTCTATAAGGCTCATATGCTGACGGACAACGGAGAGAGTGGAGGGCTATCTGTTATTTTTCCGCAGCTTTGTCTACATTTTTCCTACATCAAAATTCAAAAGTTGAAAAGACTTGAACTTTTGATGGACCGCAGTATACGTAATCATCCCTTAAGTGTTCGATAGTCAATTAGAAATGGCAAATGCGGTCCTTTCCATTTTCCAGCATGGACAAACAAATTGTATCCCGGAGCTGTATGATGTAACACCAGCTGTATGTAGAGACAGGAATTAAACTGTCTATGCCTGGCATGATGTCAGTATAATCACTGGTCTTTCAGGTTCATTTTATTTAATGGAAAATTACACTGTTCCTAGCTAGCTGTCATTCGCTAAGATTGTCGCTAGTAAGGTAGCTATGGAAATGAATTGTCATTAATTATTCCATTAGGCTACATTCTAAACCGAGCTAGCTAGATAGCACTGTAAAAAATGGTGATTATCCAAAAGGTTGAAGACTTTCTGATTTATTTCCCTTCCCAGTATCAATTTGGAAACCCCGCCTTTTTTAAAACACCTCCACTACGCATTCCAAATGGATACAAAAGAGATTTTCATGTTTCTTCTGTCTCTGAGTGGCTATGTTCTTATGTATGATATAACTTTTACACAGAAGACATGCAGTGGCCTCTAACTAAAAAAAATAGCTTTTCTGTTTTTTAGAACAAGACTGTTAATTTCAGTGTTTGCTGAACACATGTAAGAAAAAATTGTGAATACATGAGAAAAGTTAACTAGTTTATATTTGTTACTATTCGTTACAAAGCTCATTGAATTTATATTGAATAAAGGTCCACATCTCTAATAATAATGGACTAGCACAGAATATTCTGAGAACCGTTTTTGTATTTTTCACAAATTCCAATTTCAAGTTTCTCTTTTGCAACATTTCCCTACAGTTGAAAGGGTGAGGGGGAATGCCCAATACTAACTTCTGCCAGTGACATTAAAGCCCCCTTTGATGGTTTTGGTCTTGGTGTGGTTGAAAATGTAGTCACAGAAGTTCCTGGCTTGCTCCACGAAGGAGGGTTCCAAGTCATCGTCCATCAGCTGGTCCATGCGTTGCATCTTCTCCTTGTTAGCAGGAC
Organism: Aldrovandia affinis; assembly: GCA_029706075.1. NCBI lineage: Eukaryota > Metazoa > Chordata > Actinopteri > Notacanthiformes > Halosauridae > Aldrovandia > Aldrovandia affinis. Next base: position 2,579,140 of record JAINUG010000146.1, read on the forward strand.
GATCGAACACAAAGCACTTCCGTTCAGGGAAGTAATTTCGGAGGCAACTGCGAGGCATGTTGTATTCCATAGCCTTCTTCCCATGGCCTTGTTTAAAAAAAATAAATAAATAAATGCTTACATTATTTTTCAGTTTTTGGTAACTTAAACTTTTTTTTAAATTTTTTTTTACCTCTGGCAGTTTACTGCTTACCTTTGTACCATTTCAGGTTGTTCACTGGACCTGAACTGCTTAAATTTCAGTAAAAACTGGAAAATGGTGTTCTAAAACTTTTGACCGGTAGTGTATATATATATACACACACACACACACGATATACTGTATATAATACGTATTATTATTCAAAGATAGCTAGTCATATTCTATCTGACAACAGATTTGCAGTGCTATCATCCTCACCAGCTTTCAGCTTGAGAGCGTTTTCCAGGTATTGGTCAGAGGAGATGGCTTTCCCCTCATACTCCAGAAGTAAGGTGAAATCCCGAACTGCCCAGACAAAGGAGGGAAAGAAGCGTATATACTCAACGGACTCATCCTCGTCCCCAGCCTGCGATTTCACCTTGATGTACTCCGTCAGTTCCGTCACATAGCTGCAAGATTCAGCTGTTCAAGGAAGAAAACCTACATGAAAGTTACTATTGTGTCGGAAGCAAGAGATCACTGGAGACGCACAGACTGCAACTGTCAAAATTGTTAGGTATTTCGCCCCAATATAAACCAACCGTAATGACATGGAAAGTTCCCAAAGACCCCAAATTGAGGAAATTGTGAGAAAAGCAATGCGTGTCTGTGCAGTTATGTTAGTAAAAAAATATTATTGTAATTTATATGCATTCATATGTCACTATATGAATTATGATTTTTGAAAACTACTAGCTAATGTGCTACCGTGCACCAACTAGCTAGTTAGATTAACGTTCATTCACTACTAACATCAGCTCAGTAAATTGAGTGAGTCAGTAAAGAGAAATATTAACACAGTTACATTAAATTAAATTAAAGGAACAGTCCTAGCATGGCCTGCATCTTATGCCAGTTCAGCACCCTTTATGGGTCAATTGTGTATCGGGAAAACTGCTAACAGTGCCAGGTTTGAGACTTTCAGCCAAATCAAAAGGTTTGTGCAAAACACCAACTGAATCATATTAAAGGGGTGTCTGGGTATGTGTAACCTCAAGACTGGATAATTTTACTGTGAAAATGTGTAATAAATTAGCTTCATAATGCACATCTATTTGTTATGCACAGTGAAAACCTGCTACCAGTGGCAACTGTGAGGCATATTTATATTGTGTGTGTATATATCAGGCAAATCCAAAAGTCTTTAAAACTGAATCATCACAGGGCTATTAAGGTGAATGTAACCCCAAATCATTTTCATGAGCACTAGAATGCAATTATTTTATAATACCAGGACCGCCACTGGAGATGGGCCCCCTGTAAAGGATACTGAAGCCGCTGTAAAGCATCATTGTCGATGGTCCCGATGCTGTTGTACACCAGAGTGCTGCTCAGGAGGACTGCCAGAGAAAATATCCAGGTGTCGTTCTTTTCATCTCCCTGGGTATACATAAATGGAGGCATCAGACTTGCCATCTGCCAGCAGCATGTTGGAGGGCCTGGTGTAATATAATTGTTATGGAACAGGGCTTGTAACTTGGGGCTGGCAGGTTTGATTCCCAGGTGGGGCACTGCTGTTGTAATTCACTGTTGTCCCCTCAAGCAAGGTATTTAACCTGAATTGCTTCAGTAAATGCCCAGCTGTATAAATGGACAGTATATTAAAAAATGTAAGCTGTGTAAGTCGCTCTGGATAAGAGCATTCTCTAAATGTATAAATGTATAGGTCCCATTAATTAATTATGCAATTAGAAAGGCTATCCTTTACAACCACTAATACACTGTCACCAGAAAAGACAACTTTACTGGTTAAAGCATGTACCTGTGCATGCCAAACATTTTGCATTTATAATTTTGTTATTATATTAATATCAGTCTTCAAGTAGGCTACTATATAAATATAGTACTCCATGTTGTAGACAACCGCATGAGTAGATGCATTGTGACACAACACAGGAAAGGTTGATCTGACAAAGGTCATTTAGACCTTTCTGTTTATACTGGATAGAGAAACAGCACCTTCTCCACATCCCCCAGACCCTCAGTGTCCAGCAACACCAGGGTGTGGCCCTCTTTAATGGGGTGAGGCAGTGCCCACATCCAGATTCCCTTGGTCTTTGACTGTATGGTGGCTCCCAGGGCAAATCCTTAAGCAGGGAATAAAAACAGGACAAACCAACACAGAAATGAATATGTATGTCCTTTTTTTCTATACCAGAGTGTGTGATGCTGTTAACACATTCAGACAGACTCACCCATTCTCTTCCCTGCCAGCTTGTTCATGAGGTATGATTTCCCAGTGCGGTACAAGCCCACTATTGCTACGACCACCACAGGCTGTTCAATCTGCCTCAAGATCTCCAAAGCCTGCGGGTCAACACGCAGTTTCCCATCCTCGCCATTTTCAATCAGACAGACTGGCTCAATCATTGAAACTGACATGATCTGCACAAACACACATGCAAAGAGAGAAACAGTGTGTTAACACAAACTGGGGCCAGACTTATTTCGGACTTATTACAGACATTCCCCCACCACCATAGGTTGGTGTTGCTTATTTATTCTCCCTCCCTCATGTCTGATTTCAGGGTTTTCCATCCCGTTGTCTGCTGTAAATGTAAACTTCTAATTACTTTTTACCAGGAACATGTCGCCACCTAGTGGGAAAATCACGGTAAAACAATTTCCTGTAATAATGTGGTCATATCACGTCGCCCGTTTGTATATATTTATTTAACAAAGACGTTTACATAATTTAACAGTGTAGTTATACTTTCAGACTCTATTGATTCTATAGGAAATAAGGTTGTTTTCTGAGAGAGATTATAAAGTGAAAGCTATTTATGTCTACATGTATGTGTCTGAATACAATGCATGGTTCTATTTTTAAGAAAGACAAATTAAGAAATATCTTGTAAACTACCTGATCTTGATCCCTTTTAGGTTTTCTACTTACCTTTACTCCTCAAATGAATGCCGAAATGGAGGTGACAACCTACAGAGCTAAAGTCTAGTCTATTAAACTATATTGATACTGTCAAAATAATATTCAATTATAATAGTTTTCTTGTTTAAAAACTATTTACAGCATAACGTTTAGCTTGGATTACAAATACTATCTTATATAGAACACAGCAGAAACAGTGTTGCCAAGTCCGCAAGTTGCGTTTTTTTGGGCTTGTTTTAATAATGTGCTTGCTTGTTAGGAAAATCCTATCCTATATACAGTGGCTTAGGAAAGTATTCAGACCCCTTCACTTTTTCCACTTTGTTGTGTTATAGACTTAATTTAAAATGTATTATTTTTTTTTTTTTTGCAATCGACACAGAATACCCCATAATGACAAATTGAAAACATGTTTTTAGAAATTGTTGCAAATTTATCATTTCCATCATTGTGAGATGGAAGAAGTTTGGAACCACCAAGACTCTTCCTAGAGTTGGCCATCTGGCCAAGCTCAGTAAGCAGGCAAGAAAGGCCTTGGTCAGGGAGGTAACCAAGAATCCAATGGCCACTCTAACAGAGCTTCAGAGTTCCTCTGCAGAGATGGGACAACCTGCCAGAAGAACAACCATCTCTGCAGCACTCCATCAATCAGGCCTTTATGCTAGAGTGGCTAGACGGAAACAACTCCTGAGTAAGAGGTATATGACAGCCCGCCTGGAGTTTGCCAAACGGCACTTAAATGACTCTAAGAGCATGAGACAAAAATTGAACTCTTTGCTACGTCTGGCAAAAACCATGTACCGCTCATCACCTGGCTAATATCATCCCTACAGTGAAGCATGGTGGTGGCAGCATCATGCTATGAGGATGCTTCTCAGTGGCAGGACTGGTCAGGATTGAGGGAACGATGAATGGAGCCAAATACAGAGAGGTCCTTGAAGAAAACCTGCTCCAGAGCGCACACAACCTCAGACTGGGGTGAATATTCACTTTTTAGCACAACAACCACCCGAAGTACACAGTCAAGACAACGCTGGAGTGGCTTCGGGACAAGTCTCTGAATGTCCTTGAGTGGCCCAGTCAAAGCCCGGACTTGAACCCCATTGAAAATCTGTGGAGAGACCTGACAATCGCAGTTCACCAGCGCTCCCCATCCAATCTGACAGAGCTTGAGATCTGCAAGGAAGAATGGGAGAAACTGCCCAAATCCAGGTGTGCAAAACTGGTAGAGGCATAGTTCAAATAAGGTTGCAACCAGTGCAGAACACCAGGTGATTTCAATTAGGTCCCTCCCTTGGTTGAAGAAGGAAGCTAATTAGTGAAATCACCTGGTGTAGTGCACTGGTTGCAACAAAAACCTGCATACACTCGGCCCACGATGGAATGAGTTTGACACCCCACAGAGACTGCTCTCCTTGCGGTCACTGAGGCTCTTCACGTCGCTAAGTCCCGATCCCTTAGCTCCGTCCTCCTCCTCCTCGACCTGTCGGCGGCGTTCGACACCGTGGACCACCGGATCTCTCGTCGAGATGGGAATCTCTGGATCTGTGCTGACATGGTTTGAGTCCTACCTGGCTGACCGGTCCTACCAGGTGGCCTGGAGAGGATCCCTCTCCTCTCCCCGCACCCTCTCTACTGGTGTCCCGCAGGGCTCGGTGCTAGGCCCTGTCCTATTTTCTCTGTACACCAAGTCACTTGGCTCTGTTATTTCTGCTCATGGTTTTTCCTATCACTGTTATGCTGATGACACTCAACTGTTTCTCTCCTTCCCTCCATCTGATACCCAGGTCCCGGCACGGATCTCTGCATGCCTGGCTGACATCTCCGCATAGATGTCCACCCACCACCTGAAGCTGAACCTGGGGAAGACAGAGCTGCTCTTCCTCCCAGCGAAGGGCTCCCCGATGATTGATGCGTCAATCACCGTGGAAGGCTCCATAGTGTCTCCGTCCCAGTCTGCCAGGAGTCTTGGGGTAACCCTGGACAACCAGCTGTGCTTCTCGAGCCATATTGCAGCGATCACTCGGACCTGACGTTTCTCCCTCCACAACATCCGGAGGATCAGACCGTTCCTCACCCAAGAGGCCACTCAACTCCTGGTCCAGGCCCTGGTGATCTCACGTCTGGACTACTGCAATAACTTGCTGGTAGGCCGTCCGGCCTGTGCCATCAAGCCACTGCAACTAGTCCAGAACGCTGCTGCTCGCCTGGTGTTCAACCAGCCGAAGTTCACCCACGTCACCCCTCTACTCTCCTCTCTGCATTGGCTCCCCATCGCAGCACGCATCAGATTCAAGTCACTGGTGCTTGCTTTTCAAGCGACCAGAGGTACTGCTCCCCCATACCTCCAGTCACTCATCACGCCCTACACCCCGTCCAGACCCCTCCGCTCCGCCTCCGCTGGCAGACTGACTGCCCCATCCCTCCGGACGCCTGGCAGCCGCTCGTCGCGGTCTCGCCTCTCTGTCCTGGTCCCTCGTTGGTGGAACGACCTCCCGCAATCGGTCAGGACTGCGGAATCACTCCCAATCTTCCGCAAGAGACTCAAAACCCACCTCTTCAGACTCCACTACCACTAAACACTGTCCTTCTAGCCAATCTGTTGTCACCACTGTTTACTTGTGAGAAAGGAAAAAAAAGAAAAAGAAAAAAACCTTTTCTATCCCAATGTTACAGGTATGATACGCAGACGCCTGCAATGATGTCTTTTGCCGTTTTACTGCACTGATCTTGTACGCTAACTTTTATTGTTCTTACCTTGTATTAATGCACATCTTGTAAGTCGCTCTGGATAAGAGCGTCTGCTAAATGCTTAAAATGTAACATGTAAATGTACACCCCTGCTCTAAACTGTAATCGCGGCCAAAGGCACTTCTACAAAGTACTGAATAAAGGGTCAGAATACTTTTGTAAATGAGATATTTCCGTTTTTTATTTTTTAATACATTTTCTTTTCTGTCGTTATCCTATCGTAATTGGTATTAACCCTTAGAGGTCTTGGGCTATTTTGTCTCGTTGTCGAGGACAAAAGACGGGTCGTCAATTTCGTCGTCAGCATCACTCTCGATGTCAGACTCTTTACCAATAATTTCTTATATAATAAGTTCGTCATCCTCGACATACAAAAGCACGGTTTGTGGTACATTTAACATTCGCCTCACACGAGGCTCAACTCGCCTAATTTCTCCTCCACAAAAACTCCCAACTCCAACTCCAAAAACTAGCTAGGCATTTTTTTCCGTTTCATAATATGACAAGAAACGCCGAAGATATTCAAACAAATGTGACGCCTGCCTCACATACTGTATGCGCTTTTACGCAAGCGTAAATATAATTTTTATATCAAATTAAAATGATAATATCTCAGTTTTTACTTGGTCTTTCAACGTCATTCAAAAAACTCCCATGGGGTTTCAAGCCAGCACTTTCGACTGAAGTTGACGGCAATGCTCAAAGTGACTTCGTTTTAAAGCTACGGCGTCTTGAACCAGTTACTGATCACGCCGGCGTGATCGGAGACTCCTAAGGGTTAATGAAAAACCCAACCCATTTCCGGAGCTCTCGCCATTTCCCGAAACCCGCACCAGTCGTGATTTTGAGAAGTTATACTGACAGCATGGCGACAAAGAATTTGGCAGAATATTTGGAAATGGGAAAAACTATTAGCCTATAAACTGATGTGTGTATATGTATGTATGTATATTGTTGGGCTTGTTTTTGAAGACGAGTTTACTTATTTGTCTCGCGAGCGTTGGCAACACTGAGCAGAAAATGTCTGTTATTCCCCCTACAATTTCCTGCTTGATCTGGACGTAGCTGGGTTCGGCTACACTCACTGTGGTTCTGTATTATCTTTACCAGTACTTTAGAATTTTCTATTTAATACCCATCTCATCGCATTTCCAAATAATAACCATTTAACAGAAAAACATGGACTACTAGACTCAATGTATTCCACCAGTGATTTCTAGTGTGTCGAAGGAAGTATTAAAATTAGCCTTAATGTATGTGTGTGCACAGTTAACATAATGAAAGTATTGTTTAAAAAAAAAAAAAAGATTTCGCTTTTTTCGTATAGCCGTGGAATAAAACCCACCCTTTGCATTTTTTCGACGGGTCTGCTACGGGACACACACATGCTGTGCAAGTTTTCCCTTCAACTTTACATGTCAATTCATCAAATGTACAACTACTACAAACAATACAGCATAAATAAAACAAAATATTGCATCTCCTACCGTTAGAGTTGACAGTTCGCTCAGAAAGTCCAGACTTCAATAGGCAAGGCTATTAGCGTATTATATGCACTGAATATCAGAGCTGCAGCCAGCTTTAAAAAATAGTGAAAACGTATGGCGGGTCAGCGTTGCTTTCACTTTCTGTTTGTGCTAGTGTGGAATAACTGATTCTCATTAGAACTGTGTAACTTGATGCTTACGTGTTATATGGCTTTCTAATGGTGTCGCAAGAACACCAAGATAAGTATGTAATACAAAGGTTGACTGATTAAGTCTTTAGCTGACTGAAGTGCTATTGAATGCTTGCGTTTAGTCTGATCAGATCAGATGGAACTATACTATTCTATTTCTCTTCTCAACAGCAATGAAATTATCAGGTATTACTACTTGAATAAAGTCGACTTTAGTCATCAGTCAGTTTGCAACTGAATCTTAATTGGGCAAATGGATGAAGAAGCGAAATGCACTGAGAAATCTCATATAAATGACCTCCTTTATCAGTTGAATTCCTGTTTCACCTCGATACTAAAATAGGTTTGTAAATTGCTGCAGAGCAAGATTTTTGTTTTGTGTTTTGTCAAATTCACCTAGGTTGCATGTAACTGAGTATCACTCCCAACAAAGACACACAAAAACCTTGACTACAGAAGGAATGCATTGTAATGTATGATGTGACAGGAAAGATGTAATAAAGAGCTTCTTTATCAGGCTCCATGCACAGGATCCACACGTCATCCTCAAACCTGTCAATAAACCTATATTAGATGGAGGTGGAGTTCTGTGTGTTCTTCAAAGCAGACCCACACTGTTGCACAACATGCAAAGAAAACGTTCATTTCCCGGAAAGCCAGAGCGTTGTGTAACCTCATTCTCTTATTTGTGCCGACCAATTGAAGAACGTTTCAGCTGTCGGAAACGTTCTTCAATTGGTCGGCACAAATAAGAGAATGTACCTGTACACAAATAGTAAAATGCATTCATACCTATGCATGCAACTTGAGCTAACTAATGTTTCTTGCAAGACTAGATAGCTAATAGCAGCTACATGCATGGATTTAATAATTCGACAAAATAAACACAAAAACAGTACTTTTCCACATGCAAAGCAACCCGGAATGACACATGAATAATTAATTACATATTTCATGTTAGATATATCCGATCATTTCTTTAATAACAGTAGACAACCTTTTTGTGTGGTTAGTCATCATTTACAGGTTATGGGTTTAGAGTTCTGGCTTTTATGTGGCCACTTCTCAATTTAGGCGTCCCGCAATGTACGCATCTGGGGTCCTAAGTCGTGCCAATCAGTGCGATAGAGCCAGAGAGGTTGAGTAGAAATACTTTTTTGTCCAGCTGGCCCTTTAGAGAACAGAGCACGTATGATTGTGCCAGGAAACGTTTGCTTTTTATTAGAAAATCTTTTCTTTTTTTGAAAAAAAGAACAAAACAAAAAAAATAGGAAATTGACCTCGATTTGACAGACTACTGGTAACTGCCTAAATAAAGGCAACACTTGAGTAAGAGAGGGATCCTTTAAACGAGTGCAGTACTGTGAGTGGTACACGGATCTCCCCTTTCTAGTGTGTAATGTGTGTGTGGTGTTGTGTGCCATGTGTGTGCTGTGTTGTGTAATGTGTGTGTGTGTGTGTGTGGCGTTGTGTGCTATGTACACTACCAGTCAAACGTTTTTCAGGTTTTACTGAAATTTAAGTAGTTCAAGTCCAGTGAATAACCTGAAATGATACAAAGGTAAGTGGTAAACTGCCAGAGGTAATAAATAAAATGTAAATAAAAAAATAATAATTACAAAAATTCAAACCCGTTTAGGTTACCAAAAACTGAAAAATAATGTACATTATTTTGCAGTGAGTAGTTTCCTACACCATCAAAACTGGAGGAAACTCTGACTTGGTTTACCAAGGCATGTTAGGGATTCGGACACAGTTTCAATTTTTAAGTGTAGATTAAAAACATATCTTTTCAGCCTAGCTTACTGCCAAACATAGTCTAGGTGGAGAGATGGAGAAGGCCGTGCCTTAGTGTCTTATGGAGTGAGAAACTTTCCATACTGTCACCTCCTCAATGTGTTACCACCACTGTTATGCTGGTTATCCTTGATCAGGTGTGGATTGTTTGGAACTCTCACATGGCTGCGTGTTTTCTCTGTCCCTCTCCTAATAGATATGCTGCCATAGCTTACACCTGTTGGGGCTATCTGTATATTTCCTATGCTTGTGCTCCCCTGCTCTTACATAATGCTACTGGCTATAGCACTGCTTTTTTCTGACTGCATGTTCTCTTCTCTGCCTCGGCCTCTGACTCGGGGCACCTGCCCCGAGCCCTAGATCCTGCGAGAAGTGTGAGCTGCCCCCATCAACCCTCACCCCCACGCCAACCCCAGTTCCTGGATCTGGACCCTCTCCGCGTGGTTTTAGCCCCCGACTACCTAACTCAGACTAACCTTGGACTGACCATGACATGGTCTTTTTGGACATACCCTGTGCCGGCCAGAAGAGGATGGGCTCCCCTTTTAGTCTGGTTCCTCCCAAGGTTTCTCCCTACTGAAGGAATTGTGTATTCTGTCTGTAACTGTGCCATTTTGACGAGGTCATCTGTATAGGAATGAGTGAGTTGATTAGACATTAGATTAGACTGTCTTTGATCACCAATGCTTTGTCAGCAAACAGTGTCTCTTCTATTCAATGAGCTTACTGACTTCCTTGCTGGTGCCTTGTTAGCAACACAAAGGCTATGCATATATTCAGGTGAAGAGACTCACTGAATGGGGGTGTGTCACTTACTGACTTGCTTGCTGGTGCCTTATTAGCAACACAAAGCTACAACTCTTCTGTCCCTATGTATATATTCAGGTGAGACACTGATTTACTTTAGACTCTGTACCAACTCGCTGTGGACCGCTGTGTGTAATAAACTTGCATTTCAAGTCAGACTGCTGAGTCTCCTGGTCGTCTCTTCGGAAGAAGCTAACACTACCTAGGGAGTTTTTCCTTGCCACTGTTGCCGTTAGGCTTGCTTTTGGGGGGGTCTAGGCCTGGGTTCCCCCTCTGTTAAGCGTTTTGTGACAATTCTGTTGTGAAAAGCGCTATACAAATAAACTTGATTTGATTTGAAGAGGTCTGGCAGACCCAAAGCCACAACAAAATCAGAAGACAAGTTTCTGAGAGTCAACAGCTTGCGTGATAGGTGGCTCACAGGATAGCAGCTTCAAGCACAGCTTAACACTGGTCGAAGTAAGGAAGTCTCAGTTTCAACTGTGAAGAGAAGACTTCGAGCTGCAGGTTTGACAGGTCGAGTGGCAGTAAGAAAGCCATTGCTAAGATGGCAAAATAAGAAAGAGGCTTACCTTGGCCATGAAGCACTGCCAGTGGACTACTGAAGACTGGAAGAAGGTCTTATGCACCAATGAATCAAAATGTGAAAGGTTTTTGTAAGCCGTCGAGTAGGCGAAGGGATGGTTCCTCAGTGTGTGACACCAACTGTCAAACATGGAGGAAGCGTGATGGTCTGGGGATCTTTTGCTGGTTCCAGAGTCGGCGACTTAACGAGTGACTGTTAACCCACGTTAACCCATGACTTGTTCCCTGAAAAGGGCCTTTTTTTATAACTCAGAAATGTATTTAACCTTTATTTAACCAGGTTGTGGAAGGCGTCAGTCTCGGCAGCTGGTCAGGGCGATTAGCGGCCACGCCTACTGGCAGAGCAGCCAATGCACACACCGGTCTGGTGTTTACAAATCACATCGGTGTGCTTTAAAACTGCTCTGCTCTCTTCAGTAGGTGGCTGGAACAAGGAAGAAAAAGGCGTGGGAGACCGAGGAGAAAAAAGAAAGAAAGAAAAAGTAAAAGTTTATTTTGTGACAAGTTTGTTGTGTTTTGAAGTTTATTGTTTTTGTGTCCTGAACCTGTGAGGGCAACGGACAGATTTAGTTTTGTTTATTTGTTAATTTGTTTAACTCCCGGTCTGGTTCTCTGCCCATGTCGGGGATCAGATAACTTTTAATGAAATAATAAAATCCGGTCCGTAGACCGAAAAACACCACTCCCTGTTTCCAGACTGCTCTATTCCCGTCCAGGGATTGTCACGTGGCGTGTGACAGATAAAAGTGATTAAGAACAATTTCTCATTTACAACACTGACCTGGCCAAGAAGGCAAGTGTCAAAATAGTGCAACAATACACGCATTACACAAAACATAATTTACATTATTTTTCAGTTTTTGGTAACCTAAACTTTTTTTTTTTTTTTTTTTAAACCTCTGGCAGTTTACTGCTTACCTTTGTACCATTTCAGGTTATTCACTGGACTTGAACTGCTTACATTTCAGGAAAAACTGGAAAATGGGGGTGTTCTAAAACCTTTGACCGGTGACAATTTAATGACAAGTCAGTAGGACCTGTGAACACAATTTCACCTAAACCCTTCAGCCGAACGCTACCACAATACAGTGTTCTGAAAGGAAACGATTACGAAACAAGTCCAGCATAAATACGTTTATTAGAATCACACACTACGTGCGCACACACAGACACACAGACACACACACACTCACTCACTCACACACATCAAGTCTTCCACAGGTCACTCCAGGTGTTTCTGCACATCTTTAACACACTTCTACTCAAAGAATTCACTCTTCATCAACGAAAAAGTAAGAAGAGGTAAACACAAAGTATCTGTCAAACACAGCACGTGTGAACCAGACCCACTGCTAATGGTGAAACTAACTCACTTATATTTTCTTGCAATATATTGTACAGTAGTATGGCTCTGTTTAGTGGCTAGCAGATAATACCTCCCAGAGCAGTGAAAAGAGCATGTTGTAAGCTACACCTGCGTTGGATGGGCCTGCATCATAGAGCCATTCCAGGATGTGTCACTGGTATACATGGAAGAATTATACCAGTGCTAAGAATGCTGGACATCAACATCGGCCACAGTATGTAAACGAATATGCCCTGAATGTCATTTGTTGTTCAAATGTTAACCGAGACCTCTACAAAAGACATTTATGGTTACAGACCAGCTACAAGATATTAGGAAAACATTATTTTAGTGAAAAGACTAATTTGACCTAATATTTACAAAAAAATACAAAAAAGCGAGCCCTAACAGCTTTGGTTGGATTCTTGACCAAACCATGGCATTCGATCTTTCACTGCACAATGACCACCCCCTGCCACCTGCAGCCTTTTGAGGAGTGGGTCTACAATGCACCACATAATTACCATCAGTGCTACTTAACACCAGCAATTCTATTATTGCATCTTTCTCACAAATACAGTTCTTCTCAAGCGATATGGCACATTCCTCCAACCTGAAGTGCAGGCTCTCAAAACTAACAATACTCCGTATTGCTTTCATTTCAGATAACATCTTTATAAAAAATGAATATTGTCATCAAAACAACACAGACGTGTCATCTATTGATTAGATCATATATTCAGCTATATCCACACAGGAGTATTAATGGTAAAATGTGTTCATCAGACAGTTTAGCAATCCCTTTTTTAATTAACAGATTTAAAAAATGTTTAAAAATGTATTTACCTAATTTGTTGATAATATGTTTTCCTTTATGCAAAACATCTGCAGTATTGATGATTTACACATTACATCATAAGCTCTGCCCCTCTCAGGGAAAGAACACGATTGATGACAAAGTCAGACTTCAGAGTTGCTCTGAAGTCATTTGAGACCCTTCTTCTCACTTGCCCTCTACCTCTTTCTCTCCATCTCCCTCTACCTCCCCTATCTCCTCTTCCTCCACCATGTCCTCTTCCTCCCCCCTTCCACCCCATCCCCTCTTCCACCCCCCTTCCACCCCATCAGCTCGTCCTCCCCCCTCCTCTCATTCTTACACTTCTTCTCCTAGCAACTCTCTCATCATCCTGCTCCATTCTTTGGTCAGGTTCCATCATCCTGCTCCAAAATTTGGTCAGAGTTTTGTTTGTAATATTTGTAATATTTGGCAAAATGGTATATGTCGTTTTGTAATTTGTGTGAAAACAATGAAAACGCACTATTAGTTTTGCAAAAGTATCACGTGCTTAGACGACTGTGTTAACTGTTTTGAGAGCATGGACCTTAGTTTGGAGAAATGTGGCAAACCGATCGCGAAAACTAATACTGGACCCCGACAATGATCTGACAAAGCCAGCAGATCAGAGCCATTGTTATGTATCCTCTTTGCTGCCCTCTAGCGGCTGGAGAGCTAACCGCACCCTGGATTTAGGATGTTGCGCAGTTCCCAGCCAGGAGTACTCGTCATCGCTAAAGGATTAGACCATTAATAATCAAATTTCAATATTAGATTATTCACTCAGCAAGAAATCCAATACACGTGGCCATTACCATTATTGCAAAAAGTCGTCCAGATTCTGTATGCTTTTTGTCAAGTTTCTCTCATTCCTTCCATAACTATGTGGCTGACATTTTACAAAGCAAATCTCACCTCGACGACAAAGACACCAGAAGATAATACCGCTATACTGGTCATCTTTTGCAAATTATGTAGTAGAAAAGCCCTGATTTTAGATTTTTTTTTTTCTCCTTCGTTTAAAAAAATGCACTCAGTAATTAGTTTGGTTTGCAACAAAGTTCGCTCGAGGCGGCTGCGTAACAAAACGGCACAGTAGCGTCCTTTGGCACAGTGCGCTCGTGCGTGCGAAAGGTAAGGCAGAATTTGCTTTTCAAATCTCGTGAGACCACCGGATGACGCGAGACACCGTTAAGAAAAATAAGGTACAGGCCCTTCTACAGCCATGCTGAGTACATCTCGTTGGGTCGGGTTCACGCAGGAACACGACGTATAAAGGATGTCCCAACTACTGTTCGCTACGGATGCTGTGCATGAATTCACGTATAGTTCGGCTAACGGGGGTAAAAATGCTTGTTTTTATTAAGTCGTCGTGAAAGATACATTGGCCAGCCAAATGCTCGCGGAGTATCAGAACCTCTCCGCTGGAACAATCGAAAGACGGCGTGACGACAGAATTGTTCAAACTGCCTGCTCGCGTGAAAGAAAAAAGAAAAGAAAAACTAATTCAAATGGAAAACCTGGTTCAATATTTACGCAACATTTAATTTAGACTAGAGGACCTAAAATAAATCAAATTGCGTCTCATTCTACTTCGACAAAGGCACAGTTTGTAACAAGGTCTTCGATATCTAATTAAATAAAGATCAACAACCTCCCGTTTCAGTTAAGAACGAATGCAGCACAATGTCCTGCAGAATGAGCGAGATGTAATCAGCGCTAGCACCTCGACAGAACAACCTCTAAGGAACAACATATTTTACAAATGATGCGATTATACAAACAACTTTATATTCTTTGTTTTTTAATTCCGGTGCTATAAGTGCCAAAGAGGTTTGTGAGGCACATCACCCACAATTTCAGTGAACGATGGGGATTTTTCTGTACATCAGAACATGTTGGAGCGGATCTTCGAAGCAAATATCACAGGATAAAGGGAAGAGCCCGTTTAAAGGTGAAGGTATCCTTGTGTGGTCTTTTGGTGCTTTTGGCCTTCTTTGAAGGAACATCGAAAAACATGCCGCCCCCCCAAAAAAGAGTAGAGGAATCCACGACGACGTCTTTACTTCTCCTCAATGTCCCACCTCACAGTCCAGTGCGTCGTCCGCCGTGACAGCAGGGGGCGCTGTTTCACACGGTCGTGGTGTCGCCGTACTCTTTGTTCCAGCGCGCGTACATCTCGAGGGTCTGCGGACCGACGCTGCGCTTGATCTTCTTCAGCGACTCCTCGAAATCGCAGAACTTTATATTCCGCACCTGCGTCAGACGGAAACCGGGAATTAATCCTGATAGCTTTAACAACGGTTCAAATAAAGTCTACAGACACAATTGATTTCGCTTCACAGTCAATGTTAAAGCATCATTGAAAATAGTACATGACTGCATGTCCTCCCCACCGTATATAAAGATTTGCTTACCTCATTGGCAGCCATGTTCTTCACCTGCTCTGGTTTTAGCTCTGTTGCAACAAAAGGGCAAAGGTGTCATATTAGGAAGGGTTGCTGCCATGAAGACACCACTGTACATTAGAAAAATAAAAGTAAAGCTCTCCACACTCAAGTTCCACTGCACACATT
This sequence comes from Aldrovandia affinis, assembly GCA_029706075.1. Lineage (NCBI taxonomy): Eukaryota > Metazoa > Chordata > Actinopteri > Notacanthiformes > Halosauridae > Aldrovandia > Aldrovandia affinis. The sequence goes on from JAINUG010000146.1 coordinate 2,594,582, forward strand.
TATTGAGTAAAACAAATACTGGTTTGATCCCTTTTTGGACTGGGGTGCCTAGGCCGATCCTCAAGATCTACTGGGTGTGCAGGCTTTTGTTCCAGCCCAGCACCAACACACTGTGCAGAGAGCAAGTTACTGGCACTAGCAAAAAGCTGCTAAGATGACAGTTGTTTTTTTTGCTATGAATTACATTACAGCCATTTATACAGCTGGATGTCTACTGAAGTAATTCAGGTTAAGTACCTTGGCTCAAGGGTACAACGGCAGTGCCCCCACCTGGGAATCGAACCTGCAACCTTTGCGTTAGAAGCCCAGTTCCCTAACCGTTACACTACACTGCCACACCAGGTAAACTGGACAGGCTCCATCTGGCCTCTAACCCTCACCTCTGATCGGGCCGAGAGAAGCATCTTTAGCCAATGCGGTCAGGTCACTCCCTGAGTAGCCCTCCGTCATTCTGAAACAATTCAATACGGCCATTAGTGGTTCAAATCAAATTGGCAGCAGCATTAAAGAAAGGAGGGGAAAAAAGCACTTCTGTGATGTATGGACAAATGGTCTAATGCCTAATACCACCAGGAAAAGCTCAATGTCAACACAATAGTTATTCTCATCTCAAAAAAAGAAAAACTAAAAAAGATACAGTTCTCTAACCATGGGTTTATACTGAATTCACGTAAAAACCTAGCTCTATCAGGTTACCAGAGTACCACAATCCTGTTCAGAGAACGATCACCTGCAGAATTCCTTGAATAAAGGTATAAAAGCACATCCCCAGCCCGTCAGGGCCTCTGCAGACTGCACTACGCGGGAGTGAAAGAGCCCTCTTACCGGGCCAGCTTGGCCAGGTCTTTTTGGCCGAGTGGGTTTCCGTGCTTCCCCAAGAGATTTTTCACCAGCTTGAATCGTGTCTGAAACACATGGTATTAAAAAAACATTTTTTAAGAACGACATCGCCTTTAGCGTTTGAGGGAACGTTTGACAGCCGATGCCAAAGCGCATTTCCCAAAATGTTCTCTGAATTCATCACCGACTGATTAACGATGCCAGCAGTGACTGGGCAATGCTAAATGTAAAAAGTGTGAGCTCACATACTGCAGGTTTCTGCTCAATGGCGAAATAGGCAGGCGTGAGCATGTGGGCGTTCACACAGTACAAATCTGAACGGTTAAAACAGAATCAACATACCTCTTCTGTTGGTAAAGCCACATACACCCGTTTTGCAAATCGCCTGTAAAAAAAAAAAAAGAAAGAAAGAAAAATAAGTTTTTCATTATTCCACAAAGGCTTTTTAAAGACAAGATGTTGTGCAAGCAAGGAAGCAGCTACCTGTTTCTAAAACAAAGGCCTACACATGAGGCACTTCGCAGAGTATTACATTACATTTAAGCATTTAGCAGATCCTCTTATCAAGAGCAACTTACATTTATTATTAAAAAAATGTTTTACATACAATCCATGTACACAGCTAGGTGTACACAGTTAAGCACCACGATCAAGGGTACAACGGAAGTGCCCCACTTGGGAATAGAACCTGCAACCTCAGAGTCACAAGGCCAGTTCCCTAACCACTATACTACACTCCCCACAGGGTGACCGGTGTGCTCCTCCTTACCGGAGTACGGCCTCGTCCAGCTCCTGAGGTCGGTTGGTGGCTCCCATTACCAGCACTCTGTCGTCCCCTCCTGATTGGACCTGCGCACAAAGAGTGGCCAATCAGGACACGAGAGCCGCTGACGAGCACCAATCCCTGGAAGCTTCAGGGACCTGTCATGCACCTGCCGAGCCAGGGTGTGACAGGCGGCAATTCCGCATCGGCACAGAGTGACCGACTGCCCTGTGCACGTCTCGTCATGGTGTGATATGTAGGGCTGTGGGGCCTTACCGGCCTGTAGAAAGACTGAGTGAACTCTTCCTTCTCTCGGTGTCTACCGAACAGCGCTCGCGGGTTTACGGAGGTGAAGGCTTCTTACCCCATCAAACTCAATCAGGAATTCTGTCTTCAGGCGTCGGCTGGCATCGTGCTCCCCCTCTCTCCTCTCGCACAGGAGGCTGTCGATTTCGTCTAAGGTGAAAGGGGGAAGGGGACAATTATTATTTAACATTATTTTTTTCCACAAATTTTTGGTCAATTTGGTGGCCGATTGTAGCCTCTTCTAATTCAACTACCCCTTCCCCTCGTTTACCACCGCAACCCTGGGACCGACAAAGACGCCGAACCGCCTGCTCCGAGACGGAACTCGCCAAGCCGTTGACTGTAACTCCATCATGCAGATCGGACAGCCAATTGCTGCCCCCAAACAGGACACGCAGCCGGGCACAGCCAGCTCAAACCCGGGCTGCAGTGGGCAAGCTGCATGCAAAGTGCCTTTACCGGTTGCGGCGCCCGAGGGCTGGGGGAGTTTGCGGTTTGGACGTGAACCTGCCCATCGGGGTTGTGTGTGTGGAAACCAGCCTCACCGATGAAAATGATGGAAGGTTGCAACTCTCTGGCGACCGCAAACAGAGCTCGGACCAGCTTCTCTCCTTCTCCCACCTGAAGGGAACGAGACCCCCAGTCAAATACAGCTCCTGCTCGTGCATCAAGGAGGCAAATCAGGGTTTGGTTTGCCAATATACTTACGTATTTAGAGGTCAAGCTGGCAGCACTTATGTTGAAGAAGGTCGCGTTGGACTCCATGGCAACAGCCTTGGCCTGTTCATGAGGGACAAAGACAGGAGCACTGATATGTTTCAAACAGGACTTTAATTTCATATTATAGATCGGTCTGGGGAAATTAAATTGTCATCAGGGCATGTGCTGTAAGCATGAAAGGCAGGATTAAAAGTAAGCAGCCAACATGATTGGTCCAGTTGAGCTCTGTCGACCAATGGGTGCAGCATGCTCATCTTGACCTTTTGACTGGTTATGTTACTGGTTATGTGGCCTCTGTGGCTATGTGGCTGCTCTTTATGAAACCACACAGTTCTAACTGGGAGACATTTTACATTTTAGGCATTTAGCAATTGCTCTTATCCAGAACGACTTACACAGCTTGCATTTCTTCACATACAATCCATTTATACAGCTGGATATTTTACTGAAGCAATCCAGGTTAAGTACCTTTGCTCAAGGGTTACAACAGCAGTGCCCTCACCTGGGAATCAAACCTGCAACCTTTGAGATACAAGCCTAGTTCCATAACCATTACACTACACTGATACTGCCTACGCTGCTGGGAGAGTTTAGTTATGACTGGTGCCATGACGGATGCCAACAATTACTTTTAATAAATTTTTTAAATTACTTTATTACTTGCATTTAATAGTTAATCATTTGGGGTTGTCCTAAAGATGAACTCAAAATAATAATTTATGTAGATATTAATTACCAGTCGAACTACAGGTTAAACATGATTAAAATGTGAAAATATTTGGAAACCCACCTAGATTCATGACCCTGATGTCATTAATGACCAACCATTTATATTGGTCGTTACAACTGGTCACCCCTAGCGCAGGGAGATGAACCATGAATCTGCTACTGAGAGATCAGTACTGACATACTTGAATTTCGAAGAAACAACAAACAGAAAATCTAGACTTAAGAAACTGACTGTACTTACGAAAAAATGTATTCATATTTTGGGGGATTTGTGCCCCCTGAGCATATCCCCTCCGAAAGTTAAGGGTTTCCTGTGACACGATTATTCTGCTCCAAACATGGGATGGGTATCGACATACAGGGATAGGCCTGACTGCTTTTTTCCCCAGCAGGGAAATCAACTTGAAATAAGATGTGAAAAGTAGTTCTATCTTTGTTTAAAAAGTTTTAGTTTTTTTAAAGATAGCTTATTTTCTTCTTCTTCAAAAAAAAAAGATCTGGGGAGCTTATTACAGCTGAAAAGGTAAACTGTGTTGATCAAGGCAAAGCATGTGAGAGGTGAATGACTCCATGGGTTTATCTTTAACATTTAAATTGGTGCCCTCTTGCATGCTCAGGGATAAAGATCAAGAGGCACACTATGCATGTTATTGAGTCTCTGACACAATGTGCCAGGTAGGCTAGCCAAAAAGCCTCCCCCCCCCATCATTAAAAGTTTCTTCCGGATCGTCTGGGGGCGAGCATGGATAAAATAGCTGGAAACGTTCTGCCTACACGGCTGGTCTGAGAGAGAATGAGCAACACAAAGCCCTTTCCTCATCCCACTCTCCTCCTCTCCTCCTCTCCTTTCCTCTCAGACTCACCAGCATAGTCTTTCCGTTCCCCGGAGGACCGAACAGAAGCAGGCCTCTCGCAGGCGCCCGGAGGCCCGTAAACAACTGAAACAACAAAAACGACACAACAATATTCAGCATGAGCTACAACCATCCAGTCTAAACCAGCATAGTGTTACCCACCAACATGACAATACTACAACTATCCAGTCTAAACCAGCTTAGTGTTACCTACCAACACAACGAATACTACAATCATCCCGCTAAACCAGCGTAGTGTTACCCACCAACATGACAATACTACAACTATCCAGTCTAAACCAGCATAGTGTTACCCACCAACACAACAATACTACAAACATCCAGAGACGCAGAGACAACAGGTCTCTTAAAAGGCACTGTGAACTTCTCTACAAGAAGCTAAACCCTGAAGGTGTGTGTTTGGTTGTACTGCACCAAGCATCTGTAAATCTCGCTTAGGGTCATTTACACAGTGTGTGTGTGTGTGTGTGTGATGGGAACTTTCAGTAAAGCAGAACTTCTCTTGGGGGTCTTTTTAAAATGTTTATATATAAATACTTACTTCCATGAGAATACTTCTAATTAAATGGCACTTAAATACGCATGGTGAATCACACAATTACAAGGCAGAACTTTCCAGAGGGAAAAGTGGCCCTCGGTCACCAGACACGGCGAGAGGCGTATTCTGCGGGCCCCTTGGGTCCCCTACTCACCTCGGGCCTGAGGGCGGGGAGGATGACGATCTCCTGGAGGGCCTGTTTGGCGAGATCCTGTCCCGCCACGTCCTCGAACCGCACCGCCGACCCGCTGCAAGAGACAAGCGCACGTTACCGTGGTTACCCTCTCACACCGGACACCACACCTCTATATTGGCCGTGAAAGGAAGCCGCCGTTTGGGAGGTCGGTTTTCACTAAAGATCCTGCAATCTGATTGGCTCTAGCGTTAGGTTTTTCAGGCTTGTAGCACTGTAGGTTAACCTGGTCAGGCTACTGTAAGGTGAGCACTGTCAGGCCCATAGGTTATGAGCAGCCTGGTCAGGCTCATAGTACTGTAAGGTTATGAGCAGTCTGGTCAGGCCCATAGTACTGTAAGGTTATGAGCAGCCTGGTCAGACTCATAGTACTGTAAGGTTATGAGCAGCCTGGTCAGGCTCATAGTACTGTAAGGTTATGAGCAGCCTGGTCAGGCTCATAGTACTGTAAGGTTATGAGCAGCCTGGTCAGACTCATAGTACTGTAAGGTTATGAGCAGCCTGGTCAGGCTCATAGTACTGTAAGGTTATGAGTCTGACAGGTGAGGCTACAGCAGCATGTCAATGGTTCCACTCCCACCCACCTGTCCACGATCTCGTTCAAGATGATATTGGCCAGCTTGCTGTCCACGTTCTTCAAGTTCTTCATGTCCCTCTTCTTGATGGGAGAGGCCGCGGGCACCATGGGTTTGGTGTTCTGCCGGTTGCCGGCTTTGGCGTGGCCCTGGAGGGAGGAACGATGACAACACCGGCACAGGTTTGGTTCAGACTTGTGGACCCTTCACTTTCTGATTTAGTTTTCAATCCTGGCACTCTCAACAAAAAAAGCTATCAGGTATCAGAGGATCGGGGACTCATGTGTTTAGCACACAAAACACTTTGTAATGAGGAATCACAATTCTAGGTACATATTAACACTCTAAATATAAACCGCCTTAAGGATGAGTGAGTGGGTGGTGAATGAATTAATTAATGAATTAATGAATTAATGACTGAGTGTGCAAAAGAGCGACCGAGTAAGTGAAATGAGTCAGTGATGGAATAAGAGTGACTGACTGACTAAGTGAATGACTGAGTGTCTAAGTGAGTGAGTGAATGAGTGTCCGAATGAGTGAGCAAATTAATTAGTGACTAGGTTTGTGTGTGAGTGGATGATTGAGTGACTGATTGAGTGAGTGAGTGAGTGAGTGAGTGAGTGTGTGAGTGAATGATTGAGTATGTGTGCGCGTGCGTGCATGACTAGGTGACTGACTGAGTGATTGACTGACTGACTGTGTGTGTGTGCGTGAGTGTGAGTGAGTGAATGATTGAGTGCGTGCGTGTAAGGTGCGGGGCCTCACCTTGTTGCTGCTGGAGGTGTGGGGGGCAGGTCTGGGGGTGGAGGCGGGGGAGCCGCTGTAGCTGGGGGAACGCTGTTGCCCCTGGGGTGCGGAGGGGAGGGCTTTGTGGCCGTGCTTTGCCCGGGGGAGAGAGTGACTGGAGTGTGTCAGGGGATCCTTCTTTTTGGGCACTGTCCCGCTCACTGCCAGGAACAGGAGAGAGGATATTGATGGTTTTTGCCCATTCCCGTTCAAAACGGTGAGGTCACTTTTAACGGCGCCGAAACACGGCCGCCATCCCCGAGAGGCCACGCGGACGGGTTTGGCCAGAAGGGTTTTAATTTTCACCCCCTCCCTCCCCCAAGTGCTGCGGAGAAAACAACCAATCTTGCATTAACTCCACCCCTTCCCCTCCCCTCACCTCCCCTCAGTAGAACCCATCATCAGATGGTCAGATACAGAGCAATCATTTGTCAGAATGTACGACTCACTTTACAGCGCAGTCTGCTTTTCGAGAGGAACAGCATCGAGTTTATCTCAGGGACTGTTGTCAAAAAGATGAATAAGTGCATCTTCTTCAAGAAAAGATAAAAAAGATGAACAAGCGCACTCTGGTGCAGTGGCAGGGGAGCCTCGCACAAATGTCCCTGTCACGTATCGGTAAATAATGATGCATTTCTGTGGACACTTTAAATCACTCACCCAAACGGGACAGAAAGCACAAAACATATGGGGTTGTCTGTATGAGTCTGAGCACAGACATCTTCCAAGTGGATCCTGGGAACTTGGGAATAAGGAGTAAGGACACCCTTCTCCTTTATCAAGCCTGGTCTGTTTGCCATGTCTGTCGCAGCCCTTCCAGGCTGTCACGGAATCACTCGCAACCAAGTTACTCATCTTCACCTCAAAAATGCGCCAGAGGCGCTAACGCTACACTGAAATAAGACAGAAATTCTAACTGGCTTCTAGCCCCAACCGTACAGTACAACAATACAACTCACACAGCTTATAAATATATGTTTGCTTTTTTAAAATATACTTTTACATAGAATCAATGTACTGTATACTTCTTGGAAAATTACTGAAGCAAGGTTAAGTACCTTGGCTCAAGGGTGCAACGACAGTGCCCCACCCGAGAATCGAACCTGCAACCCCCTAGTTACAAGCCCAGTTCCCTAACCGTTATACTACAGTGCCGCCACAGTAGCCCTCACTCTGACCAGGGACCGTGCAGTGGTCCTGATCCGTTACTGAGCCGCTCCTATGAGCATTATCATATCAAACACTCCCCGATTACCAATGGCGATATTACAGATGGATTACCTCACGCGTCACCTGACAGAGTACAGTGCAGATCTGCCCCCCCTCCCCGCCCCAACAGGGTGAAATCCAATCATATCCTTCTTTTGTGTCCTGCAGGCAAGCACTTCAGGGCTCATCATCCGAACACGGACAGACAGACCCAGAGGGAGGATCACGTGACCTCACACTCCATCTACCGCCATTGTGATGCCCCCCCCGATTCATCCCGTATCCCAGGGGAACAGAATTAAAACTGCTCTGGTGCCAGATTTGGGTGTTAGAAAAAAGAAGGCACTAATCTCCAAATTTTAAATTAGAGTCTCACACAATGGCAACGGAATGTGGGCAGGCGCTGGGAGCTGCGAGAGGCGTCCTGCTCTGAGGAACTCCTGACAGCTCTGCCTTTGATTCTGAGCTTTCCATTCTCTCCGTCCGAGAGATACCGACGGCAGCGAACAGTGAACAAGCGCGGGGGGGCACACACCAATCTGACAGCACCTTCGCGACTGCTTAAGGTGCGGTCAGGTCGGCCAGTCAATCACACGAAGAGAACACTATAAAGTCAATCATGTTGCCTGGACAGCGTCAAAGGGGGGGACATCTTGTGTGAATGGCATCGTGAAATCCAGAACATCTTTTCTTTGACGAATGAAATGTGAATCCATCCACTGTCAGCTGGTACAATGGGTTTTAGATTAAAAATGAAATCCTTTCTTAATATTACTGAATGAAAATTGACTTTCATAGAAAGGCCAAAACTGAAAAGAGGCAAGCCCATTAGATATTTATCATTTATTTTTATGTTTGGGGGGAGAAGAGAGGGAGAAAATTAATATATATATACATATATTTGATCAAAATTTGTGAATTTCAATGACATCCACTTTGAGGGAAATGTCTGTATGCTACACCGTTAAAAACGCATATTTGTATTGAAGGAAAATGCTTTTCAGAGAGACATAGAAGCATGCAAACAATCTACAGCCTTAAAAAATGAATTCCGCCCCAAAGCATTTCCCTTTCTTCAGATGGAATATTCATTCCACTCTGCAAATATCGATTTAGCATGGCTGTGAAAGATTACGAAAAGTGTGCACACAGACTATAATTTGGTTAAGGACACTGAATAAAATGACTATTTCATAAAGCTACGCCTGTTATAAATAATTTAACCACAACTGAATCTCTCAGAGGAATTTAGTAAGTGTCCATCGTAATCCGCTGTGCGTGGGGTAATTGGCTGATGTTGAGAATACGGAGAACGCCCCAGTTTCACCTACTCAGTTTGTCCCAAAAAGGAAATTCATTTATTCATTTTATTTATTCATTTATTCATTCGGACACGTTTTCGTTTGAGGGAGGACACAGGATACCCACCTGAACGGAGATGGCCGTTATGGTTTGTGCTTTCTGTGTAGATGTCTCTCTGAGCTGCTCCAGAGGGGATTTTTGCTATGTAATTGGGAAACAGAAACAAACAGCACGGGGAGGGGGTGGGGGGTGGGGGGTGGGGGGGATGAGAAGGGAAGGCAGAAGCAACAAAAAGAAAATCATAAGAACACAAAAATATGTTAAAATACCCAGGGCATAAAAATAAAAATAAAAACAAGGTAAACGAAAATAAGGAAAGGACTATCTCACTCGGTACCACGGTAACGTGTGGGATGAGTGTGACATGGCTGAGGTGAGGTGAGACGTGGTGAGGCCGTGAGCAGTGGCGGCCGTCGTGCCGTTCCTGTTCTCTCACACGGCATGCTGAACACTAACCCCCAACAGCCCACAGCACTGTGCACTCAGGACCCAACACCTCCTTCATTGAGGACTTTTTCCACACGACTACAAGGGTCTCCGTTCACTCTTAAGAGGAGGGCCACTTACGACACTTTAAAACAGAGGTGCCCAGGTTAGGGCCTCGAGATCTACTGCAGTGTGCAAGCTTTGGTTCCAGCCCAGCACTAAAACACCTGATCTCATGAATCCCTTCACTAAAACACCTGATTTCATTAATCCTTTCACTAACACACCTGATTTCATTCATCCCTTCACTAACACACCTGATTTCATTAATCCCTTCACTAACACACCTGATTTCATGAATCCCTTCACTAACACACCTGATTTCATGAATCCCTTCACCAACACACCTGATTTCATTAACCCCTTCACTAACACACCTGATTTCATTAATCTCTTCACTAACACACCTGATTTCATTAATCCCTTCACTAACACACCTGATTTCATTAACCCCTTCACTAACACACCTGATTTCATTAATCCCTTCACTAACACACCTGATTTCATTAATCCCTTCACTAACACACCTGATATCATTACCAAACTGCTCATCAAGACGATGAATATTCAAATCGGGTGTGTTAGTGGTGGGCCGGAACAAAAGCCTGCACACCCAGTAGATGTGGAGGACTAAACCTGGGTACCCACTGCCTTAATACCAACACAGTGGACTCTTTGTCCTGGGGGCTGCAGTGGCTGCAGGTATTCGCTCTAACCAATCAACTGAACCACCTGATATCAATTAGCTCACCTATTAAACCAAGGGGGTGTACTAATCAGTGACATCAGGTGTATGTCAGTGTTTGGCTGGAACGCATGCCTGCAGCCACTGTGGCCCTCAGGAACAAGGGTTGAGCACCTAGGCTTTAACATGACGTTACTGCGTTTTGGTTTTTAGTTAGCGGACTCTAGCGGAAAATGTTAGATCGGATTGGTGGAAATATTCCAAAATCAACACGGTGGGCTCTGATATGTTGATAAGTACAGGGAGCGAATGGGATTCTGAGGCAAAAGGAGAAAAAAACACCGCCATTTTAGTGCAGCCTATGTTTTATTCATTTTTCTTCATGCCCTCCTAATAAAAAGGCATTTTAACTTAAACCCTTCCTCTAACAATCGTGCCTTGGGCATGTTTAAGTAAGCCCACTTTCATTTTAGAATTATTTTAAAGACCTACTGTGGCTTCTCTCTAAGCTGGCGCTGAGCAGTGTCAGACGAATCCAGCGACATCAAAATACAGTGGGAGTCAAGTGAAAAGCCTCGGAGCGAAGCTGGCTGCGTGCGCGCAGAACGATGGCGGTCTCCTGAGAGGGAGCGCTGTGGAGAGGCTGGGGAGTGGCGGCCATGCTGCGTGGAGAACGACAGCGCTGTGGGACGTGTGGACGTGTGCTTGTGTCCACATACAGGTAACTGCCAAAATAAAGGGGACACTTGAGTAAATGAAGGGTTCTCGCGGCTCTGTTATGGTGCCATTTTCCTGGCATGGTTTAGGTCCACTCAACCCCTTAGAGGGCAAGATAAACACCAATAAACACAAAGGCATTCTGAGTGATCACCTTCATCCTGTGGTGAAGCATTTATATCCTGATGGGAGTGGTCTCTTCCAGGATGACAATGCTCCCATCCACAGGGCACGAGTGGTCACTGAATGGTTTGATCAGCATGAAAATTATGTAAACCATATGCCATGGCCATCTCAGTCACCAAATCTCAACCCAACTGAACACTTATGGGAGATTCTGGAGCGGCTCCTGAGACAGCGTTTTCCACCACCATCAACAAAACACAGAATTATGGAGAATGATGTTGCATCCCTCCAGACACTTGTAGAATATATACCAAGGCGCATTGAAGCTGTTCTGGCAGCTCATGGTGGCCCAACACCCTATTAAACTATGTTGGTGTTTCCTTTATTTTGGCAGTTACTTGTATGGCGCTAGGAATCGGGCGACGAACCAGCTCTACTCTTCTCTGTTAACAGGCCCGGTCACACACACACACAGCGGTCGGTCTGGTCACTCTCAAACACGCACACGCACGCACGCACACGCACACCACACACGCACGCACACCACACACACACACACACACTCCTCTCTCACACACACACACACACACACACACCCTCTCTCACACACACACACACACACACACACACACACACACACGCACACACACACACACACAGTGGTCGGTTATTGGGTCGCTCTGGGACTGCTTTGGTTTTTGGATTTCAAATGAACAAACTAACTCAATAATAATAATAATAATACATTATTTATAACGCACTTTTCATTAGAAGTAAATTTCAAAGTGCAAAAACAATTAAACAAACAAACCAATTAATTGAAAATAATTCGAATTTCTCTCATGTGAAAAGCCACTGAATTCACACCATGGTCGATGGGAAGCAAAGCGTTTCCTCTTTAATATCCTGTCGCCAATCGTTGAAGTGCAGTATTTCACATGAAGTCACATAAACATCACGAATAAGTCTGTCAAGTATTGACCGAGTAAGGTGAGGCGATTTAAAAATAACAATACATTGGATGTAAAGTACATGGCATGGCAGGATATTAAAGAGGTGCTAAACACGGAGGGGCCGTTCACAACCACTTACCCAACAGCTCCAGCCGATCCTTGGCCATTAGGAGATTGGTGGTCATCTTAGCCTGTAGCCGCTTAGCTCGTTCGTACTTCTCCCCTGACGACGGAAACAACAGAGGACATGGGGAGAGGGGAATGAAAAAATAAATAAATAAAATATCAACAAAATTCAATAGGAAACTGAAGAGTGAGCCAGAGAGCCTAAAATAAGAGCCAGTGTACCGTACTCGTACTAAACCTCCGGGAAAGTGTTCAACTGAACAGCCCAAAAGCATAACCAAGGCAAAGATCCTCGCAGATCGGACTTATGAAGGCTTGGCACGCCTCAGTCAAGCTCTCCTCAGCCACAGGGTTTCATAGCCACTTTCTGGTTTGTTCTGCCGCCGTGAGACAACCAACACAAGTGAATCCAGATGAGGGGGGCCAACAGCAAGCATCTTGCTTTCATAGTGTCATTCAGCACAAGGGACTGGAGCTACTCTTTTGGAGCCTTTGGGGACAGCGTGTGCTGTGTAAAACATTCGCGAGCCAGCATAGTGCTGTTTGGATAGCAAGTTAAAAAGTGTGCGGAAACGTGGTCAGCGTGGCTAGCCACAACACAATGGGTGTTGTTTACAATTTGACTAATTTAGTACATTTGGCCAAACACTTTGTAATCCATTACATTACATTACATTTTAGACATTTAGCAGACGCTCTTATCCAGAGCGACTTACACAGTTTACATTTCTTTACATACAGTCCATTTATACAGCTGGATATTTTACTGAAGCAATTCAGGTTAGGTACCTTGCTCAAGGGTACAACAGCAGTGCCCCACCTGGGAATTGAACCTGCAACCTCTGAGTTACAAGCCCAGCTACCTAACCATTACACTACACTGCCAATCCAAAGCGATTTACAAGAGTGCCTTAAAATGGCTATGGAGAGTCAATGCCAGAGCTATCGATCTGTGAGCTACGCAGTCCAATTGTTGTCGTCGTTGGAATTCATGTCACAAAACCTGAAATACAATGGGGGATGCTATCGAGGCATGGAATTTTTTTGCCCTGCCACTCCTCAGTTAGGGTAATTAAAACAGGATTACGGCAGACTGTGGAGTATGCAGGCATCGGTGCCAAACCAGGGGCGAAGCAACTCTACTTTAGATGAGCAGTTAAGAGTTCCTGTTTAGCTCCGATAAGTGGATAAATCACACTCGGCCTCTTTAAGGCTCCTCCAACAAGGAAGTCACCTAATGCTGATGTGGCTGGAGAAGGCTGAGTTCCAGAGCGTGAATGGGCTTACTTCCGCATTAGGCCAGCCTACATCCCTTAATAGACAACAGCAAATAAATGACACCACCTTCCAAACAAACAGCAAATAAACTACACCACCTTCCAAACAACAGCAAATAAACTACACCACCTTCCAAACAACAGCAAATAAACTACACCACCTTCCAAACAACAGCAAAGAAACGACATACAAACTTCCATTCAGTCTCAGATATTGATCTCTGAACTGCGGATGCACACTCCAGCTGAACGCCCTTAGTTCAAGGATACCTCGATCCCACATTCAAAAATACGCTTCGTCACGTTCACAAAAGGCACACCAAATCAACTGGAAGTTACAGCCCTACAGCAAAGAACAGCAAGGCTGCAAGTAACCGAGGAGGTTTAAAATAGGTAGAGGATAATCTTAAACATGTACGAGCTGAGAGACATACACAACACAACTGGCAAAAAAAACAAATGCATTCATACACAACGGGTGGTTCTGATACCGAGGAGGAGAAGAATGGCATCAGAGAAGACCTCACCTTGTCCCAAGACCTCGATGCCGATCCCCCGCTCCAGCTCAGCGATCCCTTTCTTGTACCACTGGACGGCCTGCTCTTTGTGACCTGGAAGCACACAACGCGGAGGTCAGCAGACTCCCGAACGCGAGCGAATCCGTTTAACAAAGGAGCAAAACACAAGAGCCAATAATCAATCAATAATAACCGAAAGGGACTAAAACAACACCGAGAAACAAAGGACTGATGATCAACGCACTCAAACTTTGCACTAATCAGTGATTCAATTATACATACACTCACTGTAAGGCAGAGAACCACAGACCAACCTAATATTTTTTTATCTTTTTATCTTGTAATTAATAAAAGATCATTAAATGATCTTTAAATGACTAATGTCACATTTGGTGAAATACTGTTTTTTTTTGTGTTTTTTTTACTGTATGAACCAGATTTTATAAGCAACTGCCGAACCTCCAGTGCATAAAATGAGGGTTTACCCTTCACTACACAAACTAGAAAGGCACCCTGCAAAGGAATTTCATAGGCTGCTGGTGTCATGTGCTCGTGGAAGAGCATGACACCCCCTGGGGCCCTCAGAGTGCCGACACAGAGCCACGCTTCATACATAACGACCGCTAAGGACAGGGCCTCTCCAGCTAGAAACGCTCTGTCCATTGTACTGGATAGAGACTACAGCACGTAGCACTGTTCTCATTCACAAATTTACAAACCCGGTCATCACTATTCATGTTGTTTACATCTTTGTGTTCATAAAGAGTGGATGTAAAGCAACCACACCAACCTTTAAATAAAAAAAATAAAAAAATGTAATAAAAAATAATATTTTGATTCGCTTTATGAAGTCTGAAAGATGAGAAATCTGACAATTCATCAGAAAATGTTGAATTTCTGTGTCACCTTGGTAAAGGTTGAGGAATAAGTCAAGCCCCTTATTTAAAAAAACAAACCATGACAACGAAAGGCGAAGGTACCGCCAAAAAGGTTGTGGGTGAACTTAAATGAAAGGGAAGGAGGGAGTGAAACGCTGCTTTTCTGTCCGAGCAGGAAGGGGCCTAACGTGACCGAGCTGGGACAGCTCACGAAACCTGGCCTTCAAACTCAGTCACAGCGGATCGTCTTCTGAATCGCGGACACACACGCCAACCGAATGCCCTTGGCTTAAGGAGACTGCTGTGAGGGAACTTTCATTATGTTATACTGTTTTACCTTGTTTTATTAAACTAAGAAATATATTGTATTAACACATTTCTGCATAATGTGTGAGTGTAATACCTTTGAGACAGCTTCATTTTCTTGTGACATGCCCAGCTCACCTTGTGACATGATGGACAAGGAGAAGTCTAGACCTATGCTTCTCCTTTTAATGGTCAGCAAAGATTGCTAGCCACCTCCAACCGTTGATTGTTTACAGTGTAACCTTTGCCACCTTTCTAGGTATTGCAGAAGTGTTGCTATTCTGTAATCAGGGGTTTCAGGGTTCAAGAAACAGTATCCCAGCGTAACCTCAGTTTCAACATAAGGCTGTCTTGCTAGTTTTCCACTAAGAAATGATACTGTTGCTATGTTAAAAAGAAGATTATGGCACATGGCCAGGGGGACTGCCCGGACGTGTTAGGAGTGTATAAAAATCGAAGATTCTGGAGATTGCTTGACCTCTTAGACGTGTGTCAACGGACTCCCTGCTTGCAAGCATGAATAAAGTACTTCTGCTCTAAGAACTGGAACTCAGTCTCAATCTGCTCTGTGTTCGATTCTTCCAGATTTAGCGTGCAGGGTGTCCTTAACTATTTCCACCCACCACACCACTGTGCTCTCATATCCCAAAATACGCTCCATCACACTCACAAAAGGCCTTGAAATGTTTGGGTCTTTTCTATATATGGCTGATGTTTCCTGCACCCGCTCCCCACTACAGTTTTCATAACTCAGGAAGGCAACATATCTCTTTCATTATTTAATAATTCTTTAACCTGAGCAAAGTATATGTCTTATGTTTACCTGTAATTTCTACCGAGGAAACGATTCAAGTCCCAATTTTTTTTTTTAAAGAAAATAAAAACATAAATAAACTGTTGACAGCGCTGACTAACAAATGTAGGACAAGCTCGAATAAAATGATTATTTATTATAGGTAGTCTGGGCCCAGGACTAGGGACACAAATCAATATTTATCATTTTGTTTTATGACAAGCTTGCGAATAACGCTGCGGCCAACGAGCCATCGTCGACGCAGTCATCGATCCGTCCGGCGTTCAGGAGGAGGCCTTGCCATAGGGAAGATCGCTCTGCCTCTCTCTCTGCCACGGCACACGCTAGAGCCACAAATCACAGCCAGCGACGGATACCTGTCCCAGGTCCAATCAAAACGCCACTTCGCTCAATCGCTGTCGTACATCACGGAGACTTTAATGATGTGGACGCCGGCGTGCGGAGAGGGGCTTTCGTACGCCGTGGCGTTCCTGTATCCCCCCCCCCCCGAGGGTGAGCCGACAGATCCGGAACAAAAGGAGCCAGAGAGACGCTAAATCAATGGAGGCCATTGTTTCCTGCGGTGGGGGGAATATTTGACCGTGATATCCCGGGGACAGTGGGGCTAAGAGAGGGGGCGCCACAGAACCAGGAGGGCCCTCCAGGGCCCTTGTGCTCAGAACAGCTCCTTACGAAGACCACAGCTGACCGCTCCTTTCATTATGGAGTCAGGGCGGCGAGTGGACCCACCAATAATAACCAAATTGAGCGTACGTCATTTATGTACAGTACAGCCATTAAGCAGACGCTCTTATCCAGAGCAACTTACACAGTTTACATTTCTTTTTCACACAATCCAATTATACAGCTGGACATTAACTGAAGCAATTCAGGTTAAGTACCTTTGCTCAAAGGTACAATGGCAGTGCCCCCACCTGGGAATTGAACCTAGAACCTTAGCGATACAAGCCCAGTTCCCTAACCATTATACCACACTGCCACCCATTTATCTTACTTATTATCATCAGTCAGGCCCGCGAGTACGTTCGTTGAGCAGACCGGTCACCACATAGCAGACTGCGAGCCACATGGGATTCTGAAACAGCTGTACGCTACGGAGGAACAGAAAGGGAGAACGGACGTAACCTGACATTCCTCTCTACAATCTGACTCATTGACCGCCGTTGGCCGTTACAAACTCAGACCCTGGGCCGGCCAGAGGAGGATGCCCCCCCCTCTTGGGTCTGGTTCCTCCTAAACCTAAAGGTTTCTTCCTGTTTCTTCCACCGAGGGAGTTTGTTTCTTGCCACTGTTGCCTCAGGCTTGCCTTTGTGGGGGTTCAGGCCGGGGTCTGGCTATAAACCATATTGTGACGAATGTTTTGCAAAATGCACTTTACAAATACATTTTGATTTGATAATCCAAGTTGGGGAGAATCAGTGGGGAGGATGTGGGCGGGGCAGGGAGTGGAGGTGGGGGGGGGGGTGTAACCTCCCTGCTCCTGCCCTTTAAACACGTCACACCGCATCAGCTGGCGTCGCCCGGAGCAACGCTCTTTTCAGACACGCGTGACAGGAGTCAGAGTGGAGACACACACACGGGCACCCCCATGACTGGAGCATGGTCGCCACGGCGTCAGCTGAGCCAATCAGAACAGAGGTGAGGGACCTCCGCTGCCACGGCAACATAATAAGAGCACATGCACAGCTACATTGTGACCACACAGGGAATATGACTGCCTTTCACACGGGACCTAAATTTACAGTCTGACGTATAGCTTTAAAAAAAAAAATATATATATATATATATATATGTTTTCTTTCTTTTTTTATGTGTGTGAACTATTTTTTTCATACATTTGTAGGAATTAGGCTACATAATAACACCAATGGAGGGCAACATTACACAACACACAAACAAAACTGCACCACTAAACCATGAACATAAGGTCAAAAGCAAAGTGCACAGCACCCCAATAAAAAAAAATGTACAAAACTGTTCAATGTGACCCAGCTCTCAAAACCTAAAACATAACTACGATGATATAACTGTGATTTTAAAACGAACGGCAGGTATCGCCCCAAGCCTTCAGTATTGATTTCTCAGAAGAAGCTGAATCCCGTTTTTCTCTAGAATCAAAGAAGCACAGACTTCCTGAGAGAGAGAGAGCACAGTGCAAAAGAAAACCTGCCTCGTCAACCCTGCACAGGCATGAAACGGGCCCGTTCTTTTGTGTTGGGGAGATGCAGGGGCAGGGGACTGGCCATTCTTCCGTGGAAAAACACACACGGGAGAGCAGTTCATTAAGCATTCGGTGGGCTCTCTATTGATTTGCCTCCCGCCCCACGAACACGCCTTTGGGGAGGCCGTGATCAAACAACAACGACGACGACGACGCGGAACTGGCCATCGCTCCTCCGATGGCGCCGTGTAAATGGACAAACAGAATTCTGTGAAGAATGAAACAATGGTGACGCACCACAGTGAAATTAAAGATCGGCGGAGGGAGACAGCTCTGTCGCCTCCAGGGAAATTGTTATGGAAATCTGTGGAGCCACCAACCCACTGGACCCCTGATCTGATTTTCAGCACACTGCACAGGAGCAGAGGGAAAAGGCACAGCAGATAAAGACAGCAGCAAACACAGTGTGTATGGGCAGCCTATCTCCAGACAAGCACACAACGCCCAAACACAAGCTGCTCTGGCCCAGACTGGAACCGTCATGTCTGCATCCATTCTGTCACTCCCTAAAGACAGGAAGGAGATGTCCCTTTCATTTTCTGAAGCTGGACTTTTACCTGCTACCTCCTGCTACCTTAATACTGGTGGTATCGAGGTGAAGGCCTGATTTAATACAGGATATTCTCTAGACTACAGGAAATGACGTCCCTAGATGGGCCGAATGGTCTGTTCTCGTCATTATGTGTTCTTATCTTTGGATAACCTTCTTCAAAAGCATTTGCGATAAGGCGAACACCTTAAAGATGATGTGATTAATGCATGTAATTTCACCCGAACGGCAATCTTGATCTGGACAGGGCCCTGCAGTAATTACATTCAGTAACGTTATCCACCCGGTCTGACTTAAAAAGAAACCAGTGGCCTATCATCATGATTGTGGTATTAATTTCCACCTCTCTGGGAGTCTGGCTTTCAGGCCCGTTAGTACTACACTCACAGGGGAGAGAAAGATTCCATGAATCTCAAAATAGGTGGGTCTACAGTGAGCTGTCAGTCACTGCCTTGTTTGGACCAATCAGATTATTTTGCTGTCCACAGCAACGAAATTATTGGTTCCATATAGCTAGCCTATAATATAATAGCTCCACCCATTTTTGGTTCTGAGAAGCCAGATTCTTCCGTCGCTAGTACAAGTGTCCGCACCTGCACCTACAAAATCTATCGCCATCTGCTTTTATGACACCGAATGCCTCCGATATGGGGTAATTAATTAATTATGGTAATTTATGCAGGTTTTTCTTCATCGTTGATTTGGCTGTACTTGTTAAAGTTCAAGTTAAATTATGTTCATTTATTTCACCGTTCATTTTAGAAATTAATTTAGAAAATGTAAAGGATTTTTGAGAGAATGTAGAGGTTAATTTTGAGTTATTGAAAACGTAGTATGACTAATAATGAACCATGGAAATCATAACATGAATATTGTATGGCACTCTAAATTTTAATCACTGACATTTGAATTGTCCTTATGCAAATAGAAACATGGTCAAGTGTACTTGCACGAAACAAGGATATAATATCTAAACAACAGCCCAGGCATGCTTACAGCGCATCCACCACAATCATATCAATATAGATTATGCCTGTGCTTGCAATTAGGCCACCTATCACCACCTATCAGCCCTCCTTCCCTTACCCTCTCCCTCCCCCTGCATGCTCTCCTTCACTGTCTGCTTCCCTCTCTCTCTCTCTCTCCCTCCATCCATCCATCCATCTCTATCCATCTCTCTGTTCATCCTTTTGTCCATCTCTCCCTCTCTCCCTTTCTCTTTCCCTCCCTCCTGCTCTTTCACTCTCTCTGCCCATCTTTCCCTCTCTCCCTTTTTCTTGGACATGTTCAGGCTCAACTCAGCAGCTCTGACACCTACAGTGGGTAGGCAGAATAACGCCGACACAAACACCAACCCATGGAGACTGTGGAGAGATGCTCACATAGGACTCAAGCTATAGCCTACATCAAACACATTTTTACCTAATGGACTACACCACCCCATAATCCTGACACATATCCTGACACCGTGGTGCAAGAAGTCTGGGAAACTTTCAAAAACCAACGGGGGGGCCTCGGATAGCGTAGTGGTCTAAGCATCTGCTTCGCGAATGCAAGCTGCCTATCACAGCCACGGTTCAATACCCGACTGTGCCAGACCGGCCCTGGCCGAGCGCCCCGATTGAGGGTGACTATTGGCTGTCCGTCCCAGGTGGGAGGGAGGGTGAGCCGGCACGAGCTCGCTGAGAAGTGCGAAGGGTGTCTCCAGAAAGTAGGTGGGCGAGTTCCATCTCAGAGAAGGCGGATCATCGCCGGCCTCAGGGAATTAGCTTGCCCCGTAGAGACGGGTGGCGAGAATGTGGGGGAGGGCGAATCAACACAAAGAGGCTATAATTGGCCACTAAATTGGGAGAAAATGGGAAAAAGTCTGAAACAAATGTTTATATATAAAAAATAAAAATAAAAAATATTGAAAAATTTTTTTTTTTCTTTTTTTCTTTAAAAACATGATTTTAACAATACAGTTACTGCTATGTCTTTCGAGTCTCCTTGGCGGCTATTTTGGAGGAAGGCAAGTCACGTCTCATTAGATTACAGGCATTTAGCAGACGCACTTATCCAGAGCGACTTACAGTTTACATTTCTTTACATACAATCCATTTATACAGCTGGATATTTTTACTGAAGCAATTCAGGTTAAGTACCTTGCACAAGGGTACAACAGCAGTGTCCCACCTGGGGATTGAACCTGCAACCTTAACGTTACAAGCCCAGTTCCCTAACCATTACACCATGTCTTGTGCCTTGAGCCAGCTTTCAGTTCACGAGGTAAAGGTTCCCTGCTTAGCCCTGCACATTCTGCATTTTAAAGTTCAGTTTACACCGCTCTAGGTTTTTCCAACGAATACCTAACTAGCTTGTTAGAGCTCAGCAGCTCACCAAACAAAAGCTGCCTAATGTGGAATTACAACTAGACTGATCCCGGTTCCAGTGTGGTTTGACATCGAACACTGTCGATTTTCCCCAAGGGGCATAAAGTCACATTCACACACACTGTGTTATTGTAGTGATCCAGAGTTAAGTAGGGCAGCAGGCCTGGTTATGTCAACCTTGACTGCACCAGTGGCAGTACGGAGGGCTGTACCGCTGCCAAATGGGCATTTACCTTCTCACATACCTTTCTGTACAGTGAGGAAACACTCTGGACCCAAAGCTAATAAGTCAATTTATCAAACAAACAGATAAGAACAATTCCATTGAACCCTTTGGGCATTATTTTTGTTTGTTTGTTTAAAGTAGAGCTGGAATCCTTGTTCCACCAACCATCCAAATCAAATCATAACAAACTATATTAATTTAATCAAACCATCCTATTGAATTCTACATTGAAACCCCCACCAACTACCCCTCGCAAAACATATTTTGAGATAAAAATACAACAATAGTGTACTCATAAGGACTGTCTTATCCACACACAAGGCTAGTATTGTATGTAGCTTATTTGACTTCCAGGCACTGGTCAGGCCGTTTTGCAGTATTGGCAGTAATAAAACTGTTAAAAATCTATAGTGTGATATAAAGAAATAAACAATCCAGCGCCCATTACAACTGAGTGGAGACTGACCTAATTTGTAGCTTAGCAGCTGCCCTCTTTACATTATTAATGATTCGTTTGCAAAGTAAGGTTTAAAGGTTAAATGCGCCAACGATCACCGTCTCTCACAGCTCAACAAGGATGCGCGACTCCGCTACTTCCTGGTCTGCACGACGATATTACGAATGGTCTCAATTGGGAAACTATACGTTTTTAGTCAGCTAGTTAAGCTATATATTAGTCTCACGTTGGTACGGTTTATGCTATAAGAAGGTTGGCTAGTTGCATCTAGCATTTCACCACAGATTGGCCCAGAAATGTGTTGTTTACACACACACACACACACACACACACACACGCCCTCGCGTCATTACTATGACAGACGCTTGACAAACACTAGCGTGCAATTATTCAGGCCCACATCCAAACGATATCAGATCCGTTGTGATGTACTTTTTGTTTTTGGAACCACCTGTACAGTTGAATATAAACGCGCAAGCTGGCAATGACAGACAGCTAGCGGGCGGGCTAAGCTAACTGGAAGACCCGTTACAAATCCACACGCCGTTCATCTGACCAGTTCGCTAGCTAATCCACCTGGGCTAGCTAACTGGCTAGCGGGTGGCGCCGTTATCAAGATCAGTTTAGCTACAGGACGTGTTTATCGCGCTGCTTTGCACAAACAAATTAACTCAAATTGGCTAAAAGACAACAACAAAAAGCAACCAAAACAAGGTCTGTCTGAGCACCACAATGCGACTCTCTGTCCCTAGAAGCAGAGATATCGTTGCTAACCTTTATCATCCTCGTCGATCCTCAGAGCAACAGAGATGTACTCAAAGGCCTGTTTGTGGTGGAGCGCGGATCAAATCGCCCCTGTCCTCGTGTTCGTGTTCGTGGTCATCGCCGACGTCCTCCGGCCGCTTAGCTCTGGTCGCCATGGCCCGCGACAGTCGCTCGCAGATCCAGGCGAACACAATGCCCAAGTACAGGGCGAGGACTCGGAACAGCGCAAACACCGCCAGCAGTGGGTAGGAGAAATAGTACAAATTCCGCTTATGGAGCGACACCTGATCGGGGGCGTCGCCTTCCGGTGAGTAGCTGATGCAAGCTGAGCCCTTCTTTCTGCCTCTTCCACCTGGAGAATTCATTCACCTGGCTCACCGTCGCCTCCATAACACATAGCTGGCAAGCTTGTTAAGGCTCGGGCGTTAACTCCACGGCCCGGCTGCACACAGTAAGTATCTAACGGACGTTGTCCCGATGGCAGCAAACGCGAAACGGGGCGTGATCAAAGAGGCTGCGGGCTTTAACGCGGGCCGCTCATTGGCTGTTTAAGAAGCTGAAACATGGAGGCGGGTTCGTACCTTCAGAGGGGGGCGGGGCCTCTCGTCGCACGCATGCGTTTGAGCGCTCCGACCAACAACATTGACTTTTAAGAGTTTCTACAAGGATTTGTTGTAGAACCGTTCCGGGGGGGGGGGGTTGTGATGTTTTGATCAGGACAAAACAACCTGTTTATAAAATATACATACAATCTTAAGTGACATGCAATTCCTTTCAGTCGGAATCCGTTAATCCGTTATATACATGTGCACATTGAGCAAAATGGTTAATGGATCTATAAACCTCTCGTATGCTGTAGATTTGACTCCTAAGTAACAAGTGGAGCTTGTTTCCCAAATGTGACTGGACTGTGGAGAGAATAACTCAGAACAAACGTCTTTTGTGAGATTTGGATCATCAAAGACGAGTGTTTTATTTCCCCCAATTGAAAACAGAGAATGGGGCTTGGTGATAACCTCTTTGTTGGAAAAATGCGCAGTATGATATGATTTGGTGTAACCGTCCCATGTGACACTATTCGACCAAAAAGTGCGAAGAAAAAAAATAATCATTCACCAGCTTGAAGCGATTATCGATCTTCTTGGAAGGGCTGGAAGAAACCTCGGCGCTTTGTTAAAACCACCCAATCGCGGACC
Source organism: Aldrovandia affinis (assembly GCA_029706075.1). Lineage (NCBI taxonomy): Eukaryota > Metazoa > Chordata > Actinopteri > Notacanthiformes > Halosauridae > Aldrovandia > Aldrovandia affinis. The sequence continues at coordinate 2,618,151 of JAINUG010000146.1, forward strand.
TCGAGGTTCCGGGTTTCAGGATTAGCCAATCGCGAAGCACTGTTCTTTCATCTTTGCTGTGATTGGTTTGTCGGTTGAGCCCACAGCGCGTAGAAACCGACAACAAATATGGCGGACGGTAAGTCAATTGTTGCAACATCGAAAGCATGCTATTGTCCTTATAAAGAGTAACGATGGTCAAAAAGTGTTCATTCCGAGCTCGGATACAATTGGCGAATAGCATATTACACAAAATGTCTTTGATAAAAAGCCAGTTGCGAGGAGGGGCCACTCGTGCTGTAACCACTTTTTCGCTTTGGGACAAACGAAATGGACATTGGCCAGCTAGCATTAGCTAGCTAGCGACATTAAAGAGAACGGGCGCAGCTTCGCCGGCTAACTGCTGGGAATCAGAATTTCATTGTCGGATTTCTAGATGCACTCTTCGCTCCATTGATAAGTGTTGGATATCGAAGAGATCAACGGGTTGATATGTTGCTTGCAACTGGAAGGCGAACTCCACTGGTATCCTTCACAATAGTAGTTAACGAGCCAGCTAGCTAGCCATTGAAATAACTTCGCTAGCTAGCGCAACGTTAGCGCCTTTCTACCTAGGTAACTTACCTGGTCGAAACTTTAGCATTTTCTTTGCTAAAACTACAATGCGATGACATCAGCGGACGCTAGCTTGGCGTCAGATGGTTTCCTTTAGCTTGCTAACTGACGCCGAGTGCGTTTTTTGGAAAGGTGATGCTTGTTGGCTAGATAATGCTAGTTAGCTACCTAAGTGCTCAGTGATTTGTATTTGGTTGCCTAGTGTGAGCTCACTAGGATATCCGGTTTTACATGATCAGCATCAAAGGTCACTCGTAGAAACAAATATTGGCCCACGTTTTAAAGTACCATTATAACGTTAATATGCTTACGATTTAGTTTGAATGTTGTTGCGGTTTTTTTGCATCTCGGCTCTAGTAATGTGTTGTGTTTTCCCAGCAATAGCATGAGTTTAAGTTAGATAGCTAATACAGTACTGCATGTCGACTCTCACCTGCCAGCTAACCAACCAATGCTAGAAAGTAATTTAGAATAATATATGCATTTAATGAATGATATTTAGCAATTATTGCTATTGCATATTTAATACATGTAAAATATGCATGCTGGCAGTGTAGTGTAATGGTTAGGGAGCTGGGCTTGTAACTCAGAGGTTGCAGGTTAAATCCCCAGGTGGGGCACTGCTGTTGTACCCTTGAGCAAGGTACTTAACCTAAAATTGCTTCAGTAAAAATATCCAGCTGTATAAATGGATTGTATGTAAAGAAATGTAAACTGTAAGTCGCTCTGGATAAGAGCGTCTGCTAAATGCCAAAAATGTAAATGTAAATGTAAAATGTATATACAAGCCACACAGTTATAGATACGTTGTGCATAATTTTACCTTGCTTCTAATGGGCGCGTATCGTATCCCCATAGATCATACTGATGCGGACCAAAGCATGGAAGGACCCACACCCGTGAGTTAGTTTAAGGAAATATGACCGTCGTTACTCCTGCACTGTGTACGTGTACGTGTACGTGTGACATGACATTGTCTCTTTAATTTCAATTTCAAGGTTGCTGAAAACCCACATTCAGAATATGGACTCACGGAAAACATTCAGGTAGGACATATTCCACCCTACCCCTGACGCTTTCGTAATTTAATCGTGTTACAGTACGTTTGAGAATAGTGGTGTCACAGCACCGCATTGTCTCACCCAGCCCCCCCACTTTAACTTTCTATAGAGAATAGCGGAGAATGAGAAGTCCAATGCAGAAAAGGTTTCAAAACAGAAAGTGGACCTACAGTCACTTCCCACGCGAGCGTATCTGGACCAGACGGTGGTCCCCATACTTCTACAGGGGCTCTCTGTACTGGCTAAAGAAAGGTACGTTGTGAATTAATCTTAATGGCCAAAAGTCAAAATGAAAGCAAGTTAATTAAAAACAAAAACATGTATGCTGACCTGCACTTGTTTGACATTGCCTGTTAATCAAACTTTGATTGTTCTTACCTTGTATTAATGACAAACTCGCTAAAGCAAAATTGACTCGCTAACTTTGATTGTTCTTACCTTGTATTAATGCACATCTTTTCTTGCAGACCGCCAAATCCCATAGAGTTTTTAGCAGCGTATCTTCTGAAGAACAAGTCGCAGTTTGAAGATCGGAATTAACTTCCTGGAGGCAACTGTGACACGTCGGTGGCCGTGTATACACACTCCCGTTTTGAAGTGAAGACAAATTGCATTTAATCTGTTAGACTTGCAGTTTAACAACATTATTTTAAACGTCCTAAATAAAGTAGTTGCTGCAGAACACCTGTTTGTTTTGTACTTTGAAAATGAATTAAATGATGACAACACTTTCCGTGGTCAAGTAGAATGTTTCAGTAACATTGGCATTTATTTTGGCAGTTACAGAAATGCACGTGCTTGCCTAAGAGGCAGATCTCCTGTCAATAGGAGAGCATATCAGATACATGAAGCATGAAGACATACCTGTACATACACCCATAAAGAATGATATTGTGACAATTTGGATGTAACATTTTGTGAATACTCTTTTTTTGGAATATGTCCATAGTGTATTCCAACTTGCCCAAACTTTTAACTGGACATTGTCCATCCTTGTAAATTTTTTAAAATTGCAAAACATTTCAAGCTTATGGCCATTTAAATATTAAATTGATTGCACTGCAAATTTGACAATGGTAATAAAAAATGGGAAAAAAAAAAAGTATAAAAATGTGTAAAAGCTTCCCCCTTTCACTTCAACAACCACAGAATAGCCCAACAGTTCATTGGCTCATTTTAGTTTTATTGTAGCACATGACATTTAAAACGGTACATGACAAACAGAGGGGACAGCTTACCTCAATTTTAACAAGTACATCTTCAGATATAAAATAAATTTAAATATTACACCTTTATTAAATTCTATAAAATATAGTTTTCATTATAAATATACGTTCAGAGTATGCAATGCGATCATTTATCCTGCAAGTTAGGATTACCAGAGCCATCAAATCATTTTCAAACTACTGTCATAATTGCTTTCACAAAATGTTGATGCTTGATGGAGCTTATTTTATGTACAACCTTTCACGGTAATGGCCCTTCAATAGTAAAAAAAAAAAAAAAAAGATTCCTGAATCAAACCACATCTTATCTCCTTTTTGGAAAGGGAGTAATGGGAATATAGGCAGACAGCAACTCTCCAGACTTGCCAACAATGGGAGGTTATTTTGAGTACCCCCCTCACCCAGGTGTTTTCACACAGGTCCTTGTGGCGTGCTGTAACATGTTTTTAATTTAATGACTGATCCTGGGTCAGTTTTAGTGGTTCGCTCCTTTGACGTGGCATCTAAAGGCTGAAAAGCTCACTTGAAAATAATAACTAAAAGTAATAGACTTACTGTACATTCATGTAAATTAATGTTTCTTAGTTTCTTTTTTATTTTATTTATAGTTAGTAATTCTTTCCCCCATTTTTCTCCCAATTTGTTTGGCAATTATACCCTCTATTTATCTCAATTCACCCTCCCCCACCCATCCTCCGAGTAACGAGCCAATTTTCCCGGGCCGGCAGAACCGCCTCCTCCTCGAAACCAGAACATGGACACCCTTCCTGCTCCTCGACAAACTCGTGCCAGCTCACTCTCCCCCTGGGGCGGACAGCCAAACGCTGCCCCCAATCGGGGCTAACGGCCAGGGCCGGGTCTGGCAGAGACTGGTTACGAACCAGGTCCCTGATAGGCAGTGCACACTCGTATCGGACCAGCCAAGATACGGTGCGTTAGACCGCTACGCTATCCGCCGCCCCGTTTCTTAGTTTCTTAATCACTGAGACGGAAGGCAGAGATGAGTGCAGCACCACACACAGAAATGATCAAAGCTGCCGCTGCGTAGTTTCCCACACAATATCATGCCTTGTGATTGGGTGAACGCGGTATCATGACACCAAAAATGGGTGGAGCTACCAGTAACTTACTGAATTGAACCAATCACTGCATATTGTTTTGAAGAAGCAAAAATGTTTGATTGGTTCAAACAAGCCAGTGATTGACAGCTAATTGCAGCTCCACACTTTTTTTTGTGTACCATGACACCTCAATCACCCATTCTTAATCGTACCCACATCATTTACTTCTCAAATGCGTACCCCACTGTGGCCAGGGTTCGATTACCCGGCTGCGCCAGCCTGGCTCTGGCCAGGAGCCCCGTTTGGGGGCTGGGGACTGCCCGTCCACCCCAGAGGGAGGGGGCAGGGAAGCCGGCAGGAGCTCACCGCATGCAAAGTGGCTCTGTGTATCGGAGTTACGGTCGACAGCTTGGCGAGTTCCGTCTCGGAGGAGGCGGTTCGGTACCTTTGTCACTGTCGGTCCCAGGGTTGCAGCGGCGAGCTCATAGTACGAGGGAAGGGACCGTTTAATTAGAAATAGGGTACAATTGGCTACCAAATCTGAAACTAATTTATTTAAAAAAAGAACAAAAATGCATACACGTTGGCTGGTCTGCAAACCCCACCACCATACACTTTAATAAATACATAAAAGTCTTCTTTACTCATTGAAAAACATAAGATTGCGTAAGTGATAAAAGTATGTGTTTTTTAAAGATTGGCAATTCAAAAAACGAACTGCCTTCAGGCATCCTGAATATTCCTCAGAATCGTATTCCGTAAGCACTCATTCTGTTTGAGACAATGGCGAACGCGTCTTCTTTTTTTGTGCGTAAGGGGATCCCACTTACACCACTACATGCATGAATAATATATATATTTATATATATATATTTATTTTAAAAAAAGACTACGTCAAACTCAAAGCTCTATAATAATACACCATATGTCCTGTTTCCTTCCCCTTTGGGAAAAGAGAAGAAAAAAAAAAAAAAAAGATAGTGGCACATAGTGGAAACAAACCCAGCCAACCTTGGGGTTGTATGACCCTCCGTCCTGTTGGCAAGTGTCAGATATAGAACTGGTGAGCAGCTAGACTGTCCATGAAGGGGCGGACAAGGTTGTCAGTGGAGAAGTAGAAGATGAGGCCGAAGGTGATGGAGATGGGGAGGGCGGGGAGGGCCTTCTTGAAGATGGCCAGCAAAAGCAGAGTGAGGCAAAGTCCCTGTCGAAGAACATTTCATATGAGCATTAGCTTAGACTCAAACAGGTCCAGTTTCATTACAGACAGCCCTTTGTGCAGGGGAAGTAGGCCCAGTGTGTGTGTGAATTGCTTTCGTTTCGTGCCAATAAGTCCAGTTTCTTTTGTAGCAAGTTCAACACCGAGAGCTGCCAGCTGTGGCTGTGGCTGTGTTTGCATTAAAAGGTACTTGAGTCAGCATGGAAAACCAGTGCAATGCGCTCGATGGAAACAGGGGTTCATTTAATCACATGAAACAACTGCGCGTTCCGGAATGTTCTGGAATATAAACTGTTTAATTAAACTTCCAGCTGCAGAATGTTCCCATTGCCGGCAGAGTGCAATGCACGGCCTCATGAAATTATGGAACCAACTGGTACCAATATAAATAATTGAGTTACCTCAACTTTATAGCTACAATGTAATTTAAACACGGCCGACCGTATGCACGGGACATAGGCTGTATGTAAAACATCCTAATGTGCTCACAACAAACATGTCAGTCCTCTACTGCTGCTGAAACTTGCAGCGAAGCGGCAATATTTGTTATGCACTGCCTTCTGCAGTATATTTTGCAAAGCTTTAATCAGTCTACTGTCAGGGGTAGCCTGCACAAAAAATGCTGACAGCTTGCCATTTTGGCACGCTCACAATACTGAAGAGAACAGCCTCAGATGCATGTCACAAAACACTAAATATACGTTGCCAACCGTTTCTAGTGAACCCGCCCCGGTTGACAGCAAAACGCTCACGATTTTCCTAAGCGCCGGGGTTACTGAATGCTCCCCAGTCAAAAATGACACTTTGCACCAACCGTCGACTTTGTGTAATTCTGAATTGTACCCGTTGACAGAACGTTAACAAGACTCCTCGCTGAATGAAGGAGCGTTATAAATGCCTGCGCGTGCAGCGTGTTTGGGAACGGGAGCATGGCCGCGTGTGGCAGGGCTGGCAGTGTAGTGTAATGGTTAGGGAGCTGGGCTTGTAACAGAGAGGTTGCAGGTTCAATTCCCAGGTGGGGCACTGCTGTTGTACACTTGAGCAAGGTACTTAACCTGAATTACTTCAGTAAAATATCCAGCTGTATAAATGGATTGTATGTAAAGAAATCTAAACTGTGTAAGTCGCTCTGGATAAGAGCGTCTGTTAAATGCCTAAAATGTAAATGTAATGTAATGTGTCACGTGTTCCCGAGCTGTCACTCACAATGAGGATGGCCACAAAGCAGGCCAGGGTGGTGTTCCAGTCTTCTCCCGTCGCTGCGGCCTTCCCCACCAGCACGCTGTAGAAGATGAAGTCCCCGAGGCCCAGCTTCACGCCTCCTGCAGTAGACACAGAGCGGCCATTTCCTCCCCACTGAAACCACTGTAGGCTCACGATGGAATAAGAACACGGCTCCGTGTGGAAACCCAGGGAGAACGCGACAGAATCGCCACCGACACAGCTGTTCAGAGGAGCTGCAAGGATTCCTCCCGTGCTGGGTTAGCACTTAATCGCCAGTTCAATCAGAGGGAAAGGGCATTGATCTAATGGAACGCTACTGAAATGGCTGCAATGAGAGTAGTGTTTAGACCAGGGGTATTCAAAGCCAGGCCTCGAGGTCCGCAGTGTCTGCAGGTATTTGCTCCATCCTACGCACTACACCACCCGATTTCACTAATTAGCTCGCTTCCTGGACCAAGGAGGTAAACTAATTATTCGAAATTTCAATTAGGTTCCCTCCTTAGTTGAAGAAGTGAGCTAATTAGTGAAATCACCTGGCGTAGTGCATTGGTTGCAACAAAAACCTGCATACACTCGGCCCTCGATGGAATGAGTTTGACACCTGTGACCTAGACATTGAACCAAGAACTATGGGTCAGGAACAACAGAAAGGAACATACATATGTATGCAGCAATCCCTAGTGGGGGTAAAACTGATAAACCGTTGGTCGGTTACTTATTCTCACAAACCATAATCTTGTGTAGGTGGTGCTCAGATTGTAACAAAACCCTGGCGAGAACTTGCTAGAACCAATCATATTGCAGGAAACAAAGTGGAACTTTCCCTTTCCAGATACTCTGGGGTGGAGACGAGTTTATGACGGTCACTTACTGTCCTCCTCTTGATCCTCCCCTGGGACGAACACCTGCTCCCTCCCCGTGACCACCTGGCCCTCCGGCGCCCCCTGGCTTCTCTCTAGGTCACTGCGGTCACTGATCTGTCCCTCGTCATCTGAAGGGCACACACATGGGGGGGACGGACATGTTTCAGCTGCATAACCAAATGGAAGGACTGACAGACACTTTAAAGGATGCTCTTAAATACAATGTCCAATAACCCAGAACTGAACAACTAAGACGGAAGTAAAACATCCAGCCACTGAAAATGGACGATAAGGAAATGGATAACAGAACATTGTTTAAATTACATTACATTATATTACAGGCATTTAGCAGACGCTCTTATCCAGAGCGACTTACAGTTTACATTTCTTTACAATCCATTTATACAGCTGGATATTTTACTGAAGCAATTCAGGTTAAGTACCTTGCTCAAGGGTACAACGGCAGTGTCCCAACTGGGGATTGAACCAGAAACCTTAACGTTACAAGCCCAGTTCCCTAACCATTATACTACTACCGCCTGCATCGGTAGTAGCCTAAACCTTATGGGGTAACGGTATTTTTCGTCAAGTTTAAACGTTCACGTGTACAATACACTGACCTGTATCTTGATCGGCAGGCTCAGCAGCGGTTGGCAGTTTGGCCATTCCCACCATCCAGATCATGGCAGCTAGAGAGAGGGCAACAATGCTGGTGTGAACTCTATACACCAGGGATACTGACCTCAGATCAGCGCTACTCCCTCTTAACCCATTAAGACCTGGAGTGACGTTTAGGTCGCATCGATTTTGCGATTAATGAAATGCGCTGTGATTCGCTGAAATAGACGTGGGGGAAATGAAGTGCACGTTGGTGTCGGCTTTTTTTTTTGAAATTTTTCCAGAAACCCTCAGGTTTTAAGAGGTTGTGTAGAATAATTGCTTAGGTTTTAATAGGCGTTTTTAGCAGCATTTTAGGTCTAAATGGGTTAAATCAGCATATATATATACACACACACACACACACACACACACACACACACACACACACACACACAAGAATACATAATGACGAGAACGGCCGTTCAGCCAATCTAAGCTCATCATGTCCTAATCTAAAGAGTGTCTAGGACTGCATCTAGCCTGGACTTGAACAGCCCAAGTGTTTCTGCCTCTACTACCCGACCTGGAAAGCTGTTCCAGGCATTGACAACTCTCTGTGTAAAGAAAAGCGTCCTAATATCCGTGCAAAATTTTCCTTTAACTAATTTCCACCTGTGGCCTCTTGTTCTGTGGACCCCAGTTATCTTTTAAAATCTTTGGTAGTTCACTTTGTTAATCCCTTTTAGGAATTTAAAAACCTCAATCAAAGTCTCTGTTTGCATAGTTAGTTGGCATGTCTAACTAAACTGTACATTTTGAACAGTCCTCAGGGTCACCCAGCCCAGCCTGGGCTGACACTGTTTAAACAGCAAAGTTAATGTGTGTGCCTAGCTTTGTTTGTATTCAGAGGCAGACCCAGTAATGCCAACTTCTAGCACCCCCTGCTTTGTCAGACTTACACTCCTTCAGCTAGCTTTTTTCCTCTTTTCCAAAAACAACATGACAGACTGCTATTCAACCACAGCAGGAGCGCTGAGTGACGTTGTCTCACGTTCACGCGCGGCAGGCAGTAGCAGCTCTGGGAGAGGAAAAGGAAAGGCTGTTGGCGCACACTTACAGGAGTATATGAGAGCGGGGAAGATGGGCTCGTTGCGCTCCTGCGCCGTCTCCACCAGCATCCTCAGAGGTCCTTTCGGGCACAGCACCGCGACCAGATCTGCAAAGCAGGCAAACGCCACTCAGGATCCGCTTCAGAAACAGAACTCTGGAGCAGACGGAACTCCGGAGCAAACTGAACTCTGGCGGAAACGGAACTGTGAACCCCCCCTCCCCCCCATTTATTGCATTGTTACATATTATATTCACATTTGTATTGGTTGAACCCTGAACCATGAAGCAAATGGAACTCTGGAAGCAAGGCAAGGTGTGAACTTGCTGAGCTGCGAGACAACACAAGCCAAACAAACAGGAAAATCCAGACCAACAGCGGGGAGGTGAATGCACTGAAAGCAAGCTGGGGGACACGTGTGGCCGTTCAGTCCCTAAGCGTACTCGGGTAGTGCTAGAGGCAGGATTGGGGTCAATTCCATCTAAATTCAGCCAACTCAGGAGATCAACTGAAACTCCATTAATTAACTGAAAAATCACAGTGGGACAGGCAAAAACGTGAAGACATCCAAGGGGCCCTTACCGTACACAGAGATGGCCCCCAAAATGACCCAGGCCGACCACTCGGGCAGGTACTTGATGAAGACCAGAGCCATGAGGGCGCTGATGACGATGAGGTACGCCTGCTGAAGCTGCAGCGGGCCCTTCCAGTGAATACAGACCATCCCCACTGCCCCAAAGTTCCAGATGATGATCACCAGCGTGGGATAGTCCATGGCCACATTGTAGGTCTTGAACACCTCCCTGAGGGGTTCAGATTTGAGCAGACTTTCACTTACTCGCTCTACTGTACCGTGTAATCTCACCAGGAATACAAATTACACACAGACTTTACGGCTAGGGCCATTCAAATTCCAAGCCTCGCAGCCCACAGTTTCTGCAGCTATCTGTTCCAGCCACACAGTACACCACCCGATTTCATTAATCAGTTTACCTCCTTGGTCCAGGAAGTGAGCTAATTAGTGAAGTCAGGCGGCGTAGTGCGTGGTTGGAGCGAAGACCTGCAGACACGGCGGCCCTTGCGGTCCTGGAATCGAATAGCCCTGCTTTTCAGCACGAGCGCAAAAAACATAGAACCAAGACGTGGAAGCACAACATGCCTTGTGTACATCTCTACTGTGACATTGTTTACGTCGTTCCCTATGTGCTAACATCCAAGTATGATAGCACACATCCCACTTCCTGAAACTTTACACATTAGTCACACGTTTTTTTAAATCTGCCTCAAGGTATTCGGTGTCCTATGACAGTGATGAAAAACAACGCCCAAAGACACTGACCCCAGGTACATGAAGCTGAACCAGAAGAGCAGCATCAGGGAGGAGAGGATCAGCCATCCGTGAATGAACTGCGTCAAAGGGAAGAGTGCCATTGCAATGCTAAGACGAGTACACCACTGTTTACTTTGACAAACTGCAATTTCTTTTTTTTTCTTCTTTTTTTTACAAAAATACACGAACTGACAACACTCCCAAAACAATCCATTCCCGTTCAAGACCCAAGTGGTTCTGAGGAAAGTAGTTCCCCATTGTATCTGCATTGCTGTACTGTACTCAAACATTGCTGTACCCCCCCCCACAAGTGCTGATTTTTGTTACAGGTGTCCACTGATTTCATCTGCCATGTCTACAACTGAATCAACGGGGGGGAAAGTAACCTCTTCCCAAAGGAGTCATTTGTTATATAGCACATGACAGAAAATGAAAGCATTAGTTACTCTAACTGATTAGAACTCCTGGGACGTGAATATGGGACATTTATTCTTCACGGCATGCGTAGCTATTTCTGCCATGATGGGGCATTAAGAGGGTAAATCAACCCTCAGGAGACATTCAGAGTGTCTCATTAAGAATAACTAACAGCTTGTTGCAATTCGGAGGTTGCAATTGTGGCTGGAACAAAAACCGGGGGGGGCGGAGTCTGAGAACGCCTGTAGCGTAGGCAGGTTATGGGGGCTAGCCTGCTGCAAGCCCTAAACCAGCTGTGCATTCTAAACTAGCGGTTTATTGCTACTGCATGACTTCTGTATGACTTCTGCATGACTGCTTTCCTTCTGCTTGCTAGAGTACCGTAGGTACAGATGATTATATTGTAGGATTAAAGTCTCTCTTTGGGGTCAGCCAAAATCATTGCCTGGGCATCAACACTGGTGTTATAAAGGGTCAGGCTAATGTCAGCAGTGGCATTTACAGTCTTAGTGACAGAAAGCAAATATTAAGGGGAAGTTATGCTGGAATCAGCATGGATTAAACTTGTTAAATGATTAGTAAATTAAATGACTAAATCACTGAGAATACCACCAGTCCTACAACATGGATTATTTAAGTACAATTAGTTATAGTCAGCATTGCTATTCTGTGTGATATTTAGGTGGGTGAGTTCCGTCTCAGAGGAGGCGTATCATTGCCGGCCTCGGGGTATTAGCTTGACCTTTAGTGACGGGAGGCGGGCTCGTGGGGGAGGGAGACTCAAAAGGAATAGAGGGTACAACTGGCCACCAAATTGTGAGAAAAACAGGAAAAATCTTAAACAAATTTTAAAAATGTTTTTTTTTAAAAATGCAACACTGCTGCCTCTCGGTTTCCAGGTCAGACGATCTGGCGGGGGGGGGCTCACCTTGTAACAGCGGTACTTGTAAAGCACTACGAGGAAGAGGGTCATCACAACAATTACGCTGATCATGATGATTGTGTTCAAAACCGAATTGAGCAGCCGCTGCCCCACCGACGTCGTGTCTTCCGTGAACGGGGTATAAATCCTATGACATGACACGACACAACACAAACACCATCACCTTAACTAGCACAGAGCTCAGACATGTGGGTATGACAGCAAGCCTATGACAGAGCTATTCAATTCCAGGCTGATAATGTGAGCTAATAATTTGAAATTAGGTGATGCAGTGCGTGGTTGGCGCAAATGCCCGCAGACACTGCGGCCCTCGAGGTCCTGGAATCTAACAGCCCTGCTTTACACCACAAGCACAAAAAATCTAGAACCAAGACGTGAAGTGAAGTGAAGAGAAGCAGAACTGAAACTGAATAGCCCTAGCCTGTGACACATGATATGTGATGCTACTGCAGATAGTTGAAGCTCAACCTCAGTTCAGTTAGTGGCAAGCTCAAATCATACGACCTATAAAACATAACCTGGGGGTGACGTGCTGTAAGAACGGTTGTGTAAGGGATATGCGCTGCACTGGGAAAGGGCACAAGAGGTCCATTGTGTTTGCGAATATCAAGTAAGTAAGGGACTACGTACAGCTGCTGGCCGGTCTTCTCTGTGTAGAAGCTGACCGACTTGATGGTTGCCACAACGACCACCATGCACAGCGTGACGGGCACAAACAGCATGATGACGTGCTTGGCCCCATACTTGAGGGTGACTTCCTCGTCCTCGCTCTCTGCGGTGGACTCCCGCTCCGCCTCGGCCCGATCCGGCCTATCAGACGCGCCCGGGTCTGCGGTGGGGCGCCGCTGTGTGGCAGAGTGACAGTGTGAAACATTCGCACGCACGCACTCACTCACATTCACAAACATGCACACACACGCACTCACGCACTCACGCACTCACGCGCACACACACACACACACACACACACACACACACACACACACACACTCTCTCTCTCACACACACACACACACACACACACACACACACACATACACACACACACACTCTCTCTCTCTCTCTCTCTCTCACACACACACACACACACACACACACCTCTCTCTCCCTCTCTCTCTCACACACACACACACACACACACACACACACACACACACACACACACACACACACACTCTCATATATACACATTTAGCTATGACTTATTACACTGCTACAATTTATGATGCATCTAAATATGTATTTTCTTCTAAATGATTACGCTGTAAGGCTACAGTGGGCAGGGGCGTGGCTAGGGCCTGGCTATTGGGCTATAGTCCCTGACCTTTTATGGCAAATTAATTCAAAAACGTTTCGCTTTATTTCAACTTTGCTGCAAGTGCTTAATGTCATTATAAATATAAGAACTATAATGATACGTTAGTTCAGTTCCATTGTTTGCATTCGACGTACGACTACTATACAGTAAGAAAATGATCGATTATTATCTAAACTAGGTCGCTGGCTCAGCCTCGGATATTTGCAGTGTCTAGTCACGCGTCTGACGGCGGGCATTATTTGGCCCCCGTCCACCAGTTGAATGGCCAGTCCCTAGCCCAGGTACAGAGGGCACACGGTAAAGAAGCACCTACCCTCACGGCTTCAGCCTCCACCGGCCTGGGGAGCTCGGTGTCCTGGCTGTAAGGTGGCATGGTTGGACTCTCAGCTTGCACCAACGCTGACCTCTCATTGTAAGAGTCTTCTTCGCTCTCCGAGGTATTCATTAATGGGATGTTCACGGCGATGACGACACGACGACACAGTGGACACCTTCAAAGTGAAGAGAACGTTGGGAATCGGGACAAGACAAATGTGTGTCTGCCTCGACCGCACCGTACATCCGATGGCACAGGTCGGAGGAAAAAAACACCGCATCGAAGGATGCACGGCACCTTCGGAAGCTACGTGCAGCTAGCTAAACGGAACGTCCAATTTACTAAACAGAAGGCGACCGAGTTAAAAGTTACATTTAGAAACGAAATTGCTTTGACTTTCGGCAAAGCGATAACGAAATCCCACCACGTTCAAATGTGACATATGCCCCAAGAACTACCACAGCCAGCGAGGACTGGGAAATGATGTGACGTCGAAATAGGTGGCAGGCTAACACAGTTAGCAATTTTGCTAGTCCAATCTGGCTAGCCCAAACGTTAGTCGTGTGCCGTTCATGAATGCATACGGCTCGCCGTAGTCCAACACTAAGCGCGTTGAGAAAATTATAAAGCTACCTGCGTTATTTTCAGTTTGGCATCGACGGCGGAAATGTTGAGGTAGCTCCGCTATTGCTGTGGTGGTGGTGTTGTTGTGTGCCTCTCGCTGGCTACTGGTTACAGTGCTAGCCGTGGCTCCCACAGAAGCAGGGGGAAGAATCCGTATCAGCTGATCGAGGCGACGCGTCACATGGACAATAGAAATGTCACCTGACCGGACCGTTTCCTTTACTTCCCCCCCCAAATGGATAGGGGGGAACTCCGAAATAAAGTTGAAATTAATATTTAACAACCGTGCTTTCAGCAGTGAAGTGTTGTTTATATTTTATTTACGTTTTAAGTTCCCCTTTAGACAAACCTGCAAACGCTTCAGATGAGAGTTAAGCATTCAATCCTACTGAAACTCTGGTTTAGCTCAGCTAAGGTTTGTCCAAAATGCTTGGGTATCGTGGCCTATCTTCGCCCACTTTTTCGGACAAACTACGTGAAATGGATCAGTGTGAAACCGCGTTTACTTGCTTAGAATATCGCACTTGTAAGTGTACTCCCTTCCTGTGAATCGCGGTTTCGCGTTTGTTTCCTGTTTGTTTATTTTCTGCTGTGTTTTTCTGTTTTCTTTTTGTTACTATTCGTGTGCTTACCTTCCCCTCTGCGTTCAATTAACTGAAATCACATGTCGGTAAAGGGTTATGCATTGTTGCATGATCAAAACCACGTTTCGTGTCTGTTGGAGTTGTGTTCACATTGGTTTCAGGTTGCACCCCTGACTTGGAAACCAAAAGCAATCACAGTAGGCTACAGAAAGTTCAGATTATCGACACCGTTCGTAGAAGGTCGTTTTCTTAATCAATTCGAACTTAATTAGTCCAAATGTATTTTGGGTAGTCTGTTTGCAATGACTTCTATCGTTGGTTTATAACTATTATTATTATTATGGTATGGTATTTTTCAGTGAATCATCTGTCGTGGTGTAACTTTGCATAGTGACAGAATCAGCCTATCTTTAGAGAGGCTGCCTGTTCTTTATTCAAGTCTAAGTGTCAGCCACACCCACATCGATTTTTTTAACAAACCAAAATCCCCACAATTTCTACAGCTGGCCAATCCGGTTAGCCTTACGTAATTTACTAAGCCTCCCTGGACTACACCCCTCTCACCTGCCTCAAGTTTCACAACGAATGGAAACATTCCGACATATTCCCCACCAATGAGAGGTTTACTTGTCACTGCCACGGCACGGCAGCAGAGTAATGACAAACCACGACCAGGGACCAGTGCTCTTCCAGCAGTGCATGGACAAACTCGACTGGGTTTTTGTTCTCCTGGGCACGCAACATTCAGTTTTACTCGTAAATCAGGAAAGGCTTCGAAGATTTACATTCTTCGTATTTCACTCTAGTTTTCACCATATTTTGCCAGCTAAGACATATGCGCAGCTTGCTAGTTCAGCTCGCTTGTCAGCTATCACCATACTAGTCGATTTCCCATTTTCCCATTCGCTAGCACTAGCTAGTACTCCCCCCCACTGCACTTGTATCGGTGTGGCTACTAGTATTTTTCTTCTTTTCGTCTCGTTACTTTTTTTTCTGAGAAGGTGTTACCTGAACAAGATAGGCGGCTTTGGCACTAAGATGTCGAACCGTGTGGTGTGCAGAGAAGCAAGTCACGCCGGCAGCTGGTATACCGCTTCAGGTAGACCCGGGGACGAGGGGGGGAAATACTGGGTTTCCAGGGACTATAGTCCGGGCACAATGTAGCTACTGTGCGGTGGGGGTGGGGGTTGGCGATCAGCTGGGGGGTTTGATCATCACAAGGGGATTTTAAAGGGAAAGGGACAGGCCGTTGTTGTCTGATTTGACATTGTTTTGGCTAGCTCTGTCTTACAAAAATACTAAGCACACGTGTAAACGTGAACTTTTTGAATTCCTAGCTAACTGTACCTAGCAAAGCTAGCGAGTTTCCTTTAGAGTCCTGCGGTGACATTATAACAAATCTGCTTTCTTGTTCAAACAAATCTTGGATTTGTTGTGTTCACTGTTGTGGGCCGCTTCCTTTCCTGTCTTTGCTGCCTGCCAATTAACTGGCTAGCTGGAACCTAACGTTAGCTGGCTGGCTAGCCATTTAGCTGTTTTTCTGAAAGCCATTTAGCAGTCGTTCGCTATTTATACAGGGAAAGGTAACTAGCTAGTCATCTAACTTGATTAAAAGTACAATGCCGCTGAATTGCATTTTCAAAATTAGAACATTTTAGGTAGCCAGTTAGCTAGCTAGCTACTAAACAACCGGAGCTGTCTCCACTCGTTTGGTAGCTGGCTAGCCTGCAAGGAAGCTAATGTGCATTTTTGTTTATTGACAGAATTCCTCGTATTCTCTATTAAACCAAATGATTGTGCTTAACGTCAGCTAGCTAAATGCGTGTTGTGGAGCTGATTCAGCGCTTTGTTTCTTAGCCGACCAGACAACGGATGTGCTCTCGCTAAACAAAAGAAACGCTTCTATTTGCTTTTCTGACAATAGCGGGGCTGAGTCATATTCAGCTTTCTGGATTGTAAAGGCTAACCGTGCTAGCTACACGTGAAGGCGAGTAAAAACTAACCAGCTTGCTAGTGCCATCTACCTACCCTGCCAGCTAGTGTGAGCTGTTGGGTTGCCACAACAGAGCACGAATACCATTTATGCTTCGGTTTAACACAAACGAGCTAATGTCCAGCAGTTTAGCTTGACATTTTCGCGTTCTTACTAGGAGTTATCTAGCCGGCTAACTAGTTGTCTTTCACTATGCGTATATGGAAACCACTATTGAGTTTGGTAGCGTGCAAATATACCCCGTGGCGTGCATACATATGGAACCGGGCTGGGCTGAGAGGCTTCTGTTCAGCCGAGATTAAGACAACACTCCTGCACTTTGTGTTGTGGTTGGCCGGACGTAGCTAATAGCTGGCTAATGCTAGTAGCTGGCTATGTACGACGCTTTGAAAAACGAAGGTCTGTCTGGGAGTTTTTCAACAGCGTGCTAGTACCAGTATAAAAAAAAGATTGTTGTAATCTGGGAGAATTTCAAGGTGACGTCATGCAAACTAAAACCGAGAAAGTAATTCAAACAACTGGCAAATAAATGATACGCGACCGTCCAAAGCATATTGAGGACAATTAAAACAAAAGCCCCTAGATGAAACAGCCGAAATAGTGGTGCAGCGCATTTATCAGATCAGAAACGGTTGCAAGTGGACGAAACTGCGTACAGGCTGAGACCCCCCTCCTCGCGCTACAGACAAGATGTATGTTCTCGTGTTAAGTGGACAATGGGGGAGGGGGTCTTTGTAAGAGTACCATGGCTGGAAGCTTTTAAAAATGGATGAACAGTGAAGAGGGGGGAAATTGTAGCTCCACATAAAAACAATGTCTGTTTAGCAATGCAGCCTGGCTCTAGACCGCCCAATTCTGTTCAGTGTAAACAGTTTCCATCGGGGCTGTCCTTCGGTCAGAACATTCCAGTGAAGTCCCGGGCACATCGACTGGGCCACAGAGTTTTACCTTGTTCCGCCAATGTGGTGCACGCGAGGATAGCGTTTCAGAAAGCGGATGAGTCACTCTGCATGCATGCAAGTATGCACGGGACCGACTGTTGTCGGTTATACGTTACTACAGTTACTGTGTGTGTGTGTGGTCCACTAACGCAACACCATATGTCACGCATAGACGCTGAGTGCTTTAGGGGCGATGTTTCGCCATAAAGAAAAACTGCCAATTGGAATCCCGTCGCGTTAAATATCGGGTCCTAGCACAGTGTAGTTTAAGGGGGGGAGGGCTTTTTAGTCGGATGGTATCAGTGACTGCATTGCATACCCCTCAGCTGGCGATGTCAGTTAGCTGCAGGGAATTTTACTGCTTGCATGGCTGTTTTTCTCCAATGAAAGTGCAGATACAATGGGGCCTCCGTCTTTCCTCCCCCCTCTTCAAAGTGACAGTATTCTTGTTCTTCCTGTGTAGCGCTTAAGACTAAATACCAGGCAATATCAAGACATGACAAGGTCCATCTTTTATGGTACTAGGTGTCTAAAAGGTCAGGCAATTAACGAGGGGGAGGGGGGTCACTATATCGCAATATATGATCACTAAAATGGCACATGCGAAGGTCAGCACTGTCCAGCAAAGACGATCGAACGCATAGTCGAACACGAAGAGGCCCTGGCCGGGCGCTATTTCGCTGCTCCTCTTCGAGTTTGTTCGTGCGGATACGAACGAGGGGTTCTCTTGGAGAAGACGTGTAAACGCGTACGACTGAGAGCACGTGAATGACGTCAGCATTACGTCCAATCACTTCGACGCATGAATGGGTCTTTTTTTCTGGATTCTGGCTAAACAAGGGCAGGAGCCAGAGATGGCCATTTGCGTCGGGCGAAAGCTGGATTTTTCTTCTTCTTCTTCTTCGCACGTGCGCGCCGTGCCGTGCCGTGCCGTGCCGTGCCGTGGAAAGAGAAGTGGCGACTGCCCAGCAGACGTCCGGTGCCAGCTTGGCAAGCTGCTGAGCTAGGTTTCTGCCCGCGGTGGCGGATAAGAGGACCAGCGCTTTTATTTGCGCTTCTGTTGCGTCTCTCCTCGGGGAGAAAGTGGGCAGCGTTGCCAGATGTTCCTCCGCTCCGGTGCAGAATCCGTTCAGAGCAAACGGCCCAGCACCATGTTTTTGTTTTTGTTGTTTTTTTTTTATTTTTGTTTCTGATTTTCTCCCATTTTTCTCCCAATTTGGTAGCCAATTAGACCCGCTATTTTTACGTCAATCCCCCTAGTAATGTGAGTTCGCTGCCGTAGTCCTGCGACCGGTAGTAGTGAAGCGAAGTGACGCCTCTTACGAGACGGCACCCGCAGGCCGTCGACCGTAACCCGGTACTACAGGGCCACTATACGCAGCGAACGTCACGTCGGCTCCCCTCCCCTCCCTGGGGCGGACAGCCAATCGCCGCCCCCTGGTGGCACTCCCGGCCAGAGCCGACACTTGGCGAGACGGGGAATTGAACCCCGGTCTCCGTGGCCAGCGTCGGACGTTGTAACCACTGGACCACGAGGGAGGCCGTTGTTGTTTTTTTAATCAGGCGAAAATCTAGATGACTAGGTGTCTCAATAAAAAAAACAAAGTAAGAAGGAGAAAATACCTGGGCGGACGTTCATGAATTTAATGTTTAAACCTTAGTCCTCAGAGAAAAGTCACGCTGAGAATTTTGATGGCCATTCCAGTTCACATGCAAGACCAGCGGCCAGTTGCAGGGAATCAGTTATGCAATGACAGGTGCCTCTGGACCGTGAATTTAGCTAAGTGTGTTTGTGGAAAAATATGCAGGGCTATTTATGTCTGTATTGTAGTTGTCCCCTCCTCCCCCAACACAGAAGCAGAATTATAGAAGATGGTAATGTTTTCAGCCTTTGCCCTGATGTATTTTCAAATTCATATGTATTCTGTGTTTAATGGTTTCTCTTGTTCCCTCTCCAGGATCTCAGCTGAATGCACAATTAGAAGGCTGGCTGTCCCAAGTGCAATCGACAATAAAACCTGCCAGAGCCATCATTGCACCGTAAGGCACCGTGCTTGTCTTCTGTGGGACTGGGGTCACGTCTGCGATGCCACATTCAGCAGAAGAATGGCTAGCATTTCCAAAAAATATGGAATGGTTTTAGGAACAGAAAATGGCTACTTCTGCATCGTTAGACGGGACTGAACACCTGAACACCTTTGGGTTAACGGGTGCCTAAGTGGGGGCTGATATTTTATCTTCTTTTTCGTAGTTACAAACATTACTTGAATGTAAAGGTGTAACCATTGCATTCGTTTAATTAAAGCCCGCCCCCAAAAAGAACAATTTCCATTTGTAATTCTTGGGTTCCACTGGTTCTTACAAAATGTCATTTTCTCTTTTGTGATGTATTCATGTCCTAGCTGCCACTGTACTTGTACCCTTAGGAATACTGGGACTAAGGCAAGATGTTTTGTTTTTGCAGACACGCTGGGTATACCTATTGCGGATCTTGTGCAGCATATGCCTACAAACAAGTGGACCCCACTGTCACGTGAGTTAGGATGTGTTTGAATGAAAGTCGCTTTTCCGGCTCTTACAGGAAATATCAAGTGTCTTTAACCGAACTATGTGCAAATTTCCCCCATCCCCCACACTCAACAATCCATTCTCATACACACTCTCTCTCTCTCTCTCACACACACACACACTCTCACACACACTCTCACACACACTCTCACATACACTCTCACACACACTCTCACACACACTCTCACACACACTCTACACTCACACACTCTCACATACACACTCTCACTCTCACACACACATACACTCACACACACACTCTACACTCTCACATACACTCTCACACATACACTCACATACACACACACACTCTCACACACTCTCACACACACTCTCACATACACTCTCACATACACTCTCACATACACTCTCACTCATACACTCACTCACATACACTCTCACTCACATACACACTCACTCACACACTCACTCACTCACACACACTCACTCACACACAAACTCATACACTCACACACACTCACATACACATACACACTCACTCACACACAGCTCAGCAGTGTGAAGGACGTATCACTGTAATGTAAAGATTAGTGGAGCTGTGTGGCGCCCTCATTAAAATTATACTCGCGAGTGTAGCCCTCATTTCACCCTCTGCTCGTGGCATTATCTGCGTTATCTGCTTGTAGTAGCAGCGCTGGGCGATAAGCTATCTGCTCTCCCCAGGTAGAGGAAGATCAAACTAGGAGCGTATTAAAAGTGCCCTCCCTTTCTGACGTGCAGATGGCTCCAATCTATTATAGCGTTACTGTATGCATAATTATTGTACGAGTTGGGGACGATGCTTGTGGCGGGGTTTGTCTGGGGACGTGTGCCCGGGCGCGCATGCAGTGGTTTGACATAAAGTGTGCTTTATTTCAACTGGAGAAGGAAACCTTTAATCATTTTAAGATATAGGCAGGGATGTGATTCATTCTGTTTAGATAGACATCGATTACATTTTTTTTTAAATGTCCAGACCGTAAATGTCTCTGGGGCTGCAGTATTTGTTATGTATGTATGTGTGTGTATATATATATATGTATATTGCAGAATGCTTTATTGCTGAACATTCTCTCCTGCTATAAGCTGTCCAAGAGTGTCAAAGCTCTTGATGTGTGGGATTATTGCAGACCCAGGTCCTCTGCCACTGGTCGAGACATCCAGGGTATATGAAAAAATCTCCATTTCCTGATTAATTAAGAAAAAAACCAGGAAAAATCTCATCCCTGGATGGGGGCAGAAATGCGCAGAGTCTGAGATATTAAATGGCACATTGGCCCCATGTGCGGGGCCTTGTTTGGGAGGTGTCCGAATGAACAAGAGCAAGGTCATTAGGGCGCCAGTGTAGGGTAATGGTTAGCGAACTGGGCTTGCAATGCAACGGTTGCAGGTTCGATTCCCAGATGGGGGCACTGCCGTTGAAACCTTGAGCCGAGGTACGTAACGTGAATTGTTTCAGTAAATGTCTAGCTGTATAAATGGATTGTATGTAAATAAATGTAGACTTTGAGTCGCCCTGGATAAGAGGGTATGCTAAATGCCTGTAATGTGTCGTTTGAGTTTGAGTTTGTTCTTATTGCAAAGCATGACTGAGAGCCCCAGAAACTCTAATCTTTCAGACCGCAAAGAGTGGAAGCGCAGTGTGCGTGACTGTGCCGGGTTGTGTGAGACCGGGTCGCGTTGTGTGTGACCGGGTCAAAACTCGACCTTCCTCTCACCCCACAGTCGGCGGGTGTTCATTCTGGGCCCCTCCCACCACGTCCCCCTGTCTCGATGCGCCCTCTCGCCCGCTGAGATCTACAGAACGCCACTGTACGACCTGAAGATCGACCAGAAGGGTAAGGCCTGAGGCCTACACTACAGCCACTGCCCAGGTCAGCCGTTTCATCCAGAATGCCTTTTATCTTACCAACAATTTCATACACACTGTATCTGGGGTCTGGCGTTTGGGTAGCCGCATTACGACAGATGCCCGTGAACTCCCGGGGTCGTTGGGGTAAAAAAATAACACGGAAGAACAACTTAAAAAGTGGTTTTGCAGGACTAGCAAACTTCTCAGAAACGGGATGCTGTGCATCATTTGGGAATGTGCATTTTATAAGATAAAATAATAATAATAGTAATAATACAAATTTAAAACAAAGAATTTGCCACGTGTGTGAGATTGTGCTTGGCGCGCGGTTGAGCTTTGCAGGAGCAACCTTCCGGCCTTCCCCCTCTGCAGTTTATGCTGACCTCTGGAAAACTGGGATGTTCGAGCGGATGAGTCTGCAAACGGACGAGGAGGAGCACAGCATCGAGATGCACCTGCCCTACACCGCCAAAGCCATGGAGAGGTAAAGGGGGAGGCGGCTTCTCTCCCTCACGGGATCCCCATCCAATCACCTGCTCAGTTATTGACACGTGTGAATATGTGAGCGAGACCCGATATACATATGCAAGGCACTGCTGAAAAGGCAATAAAGTTAAGTTGTTCGTTCATTCGTTCACAGTGTTGGACAGGGTTGTGAAACAGGCCTTTGGTGGTGGCGTGGCGATTTCCGCCCCACGAGTGAGATGGGAAGTGATTCTGATGGGTGTAGCAGGGAGTGGCCATACACCAGGAGTTGTGATCTGTATACCCCCCCCCCCCTATATTTAATCAACCGGCTCATCCAAATGAACCGGATTCATCTGGTTTTTTGGTTCGTTTTTTTGTTGTTTTGTTCTTCCCCAAGTTGTCTGAAGCCCCCCCGGGGGAGACACCCAGCTGCAGACGCTGTTCTCTAATTCCTCGTGACATTGTCAAAGTCGACTCTTTGCATCTCATTTTGCCATTCCATGAAGAATATTAAACCCTGAAGCCGAAACGTAGTTTTAATGTGCGGCAACAATGCTCCCTTCTCCTTACAGCGGCCCGAGGGGCGCCGTGTCCTCCTGTCGAAGGCGCTCACATTTCTACGCCTAATTATAGTCTGGAAATGAGTTCCCCCCTTTCCTGTCTTTTGATTGGCAGTCACGGTGCAAGCTTTAGGAGCAAGAGTTTGGTTCTGTATTGGGTCGTAGTGTGCTGTGGATTTCACTGAGCAAAGAGCAACGCCAGAGGCAGTTTTGTTACCGATGTTTTCCGCAGTAATACGAAAACGCTGCTATGACATCACAGGAACAGGCTGAGGGTACTGGCTGTGTAGATGTTAAATTACACAGACGAGCCGTTAGCTGAAATAGATTTTGAGTATTCAGACGAGCCGTTGGCTGAATAGGTTTTGAGTATTCAGACCAGTCGTTAGCTGAAATAGATTTTGAGTATTCAGACGAGCTGTTGGCTGAATAGGTTTTGAGTATTCATACGAGCAGTTAGCTGAAATAGATTTTGAGTATTCAGAGTATGAGAGCTTCTCTTCTGGGGAAGTGAAGGGCCGGAGAGCGGAAAAGGGTTTGCATATCGTTGGTATTCAAAGAGCCCGGGCTGTCCCATTGACCCAAGATTCGCGGGTTTCTTTATTAATCCATTATGACACTCAATCTGTGTGTTTACTGTGTGCTGAGGTTCGCTTAATTGGGCCCCGTGACGGCCGGGCGGGTGATTAACGAGGCCGGCGGCTAGCGCGGGAGAGCTGCGGCCCGGCGCCTCTTCCCTCCTCATTAAAAAAACGCGCGTGCTCGACGGGGTCGCTCCTCAGAGCAGGCCCCGCTCATCTGTATTCTTGTTTGGTTTTTTCCCCCCTCCCCCTTCCCCCAGCCATAAAGACGAGTTCGCCATCGTCCCCGTGCTAGTGGGCGCTTTGAGCGAATCTAAAGAACAGGAGTACGGGAAGCTTCTCAGTAAATACCTGGCAGACCCCTCCAACCTCTTTGTGATCTCATCAGATTTCTGCCACTGGGGTGAGTATGGTGGTGAGTATGGGGGGGTGGGGGATGGTTCCTGTTTGCACCAAAAAAAAAAAAAACAAGCCTAAAAGGCTTTAACACTTTGTTGTACGCACATGCTAAAATATGCTAATGTAATGTAAAATAACGCACATCGTTGAGCAGGTCAAGGTGTACACAACGTGGAACAGCAATGGGAGTGCATGTAGGCCAGTGGCTCCCAAACTGGGTCCTGGGGACCCACTGTGTATGCTGGTTTACACTGTGTGTGTCCTGGGAACCTACTGTGTATGCTGGTTTTCTTTCCAACCATAATTGCAACTTTTGAGTTCAATGACAGAGCAATTGACAATGAGCCAAACCTGCATTGTGTTAAAATAAGTTTAGGGAAAAAATGATGGTAGAACTTACACATGTTTTCAACAGCCATAATTGATCAAGAGATGTAACAAAAACCAGCATGCACAGAGGGGTCCCCAGGACACACACAGTGTAAACCAGCATACACAGTGGGTCCCCAGGACACACAGTGTAAACCACTGATGTAGGCTACTCCAAAGGGTTGTTGGTGTCTGTTTGCTAAGCCTCAGCACAACAGAATAACATGCAGGTTTAACTTTTCTGGTTCTTTCACAGTGAGTTCATCAGTTTATATTTAAAAAAACTATATATTTTAAAGTGCTATGCAAATGATGGTTTAGAAGAGTGCGATTTCCATAAACTTGTTTGTCAAGTTTACCCATTGCAGCGAGATGCCCAATTACCGGATAATTAAATCTGCCGTTTTTCAGAGCAGTCTTAAAGCTGCTGGTCTGTTGTCAGGCTCGTGATGCCTTAAGGCTTGCCTGGACAGGGATGCTGTTCCAAAGAGTAGGAAAAAATGACATTGTAATTATAATTATGGTTTTAATGCTTAATTGTCTTAGCCCCCGGGCTAATTGTAGTCCTGGGCTAGGCTCCAGCACATTGCACACCAGCCTTATTTAACCCGGGGCTAGCCAGGAGATTTGAATATTCTCTTAACCGTTTCGAGTGTTCTCGGTTCTCGGTTCTGCTAACCCTATTCTGGAGCAGGGCTAAGACGTCCCCCAGACTAACGTCTAACAGCGCTATCCTGCGTTTGAGGGCGTGGGTGCGAAATGAAGTCCGGAGGCCATGGGCTCCTGTAGCCCAGGGCTTTGAATGGTCTAGAATGTTCTGGGCCCAGGGGCTAAGTATAGTGTGAGAACCCTAATAGATCATTGTGCAGACTACCTAGCGTCATTGGGGGTTTGTGTGTGTCTGTGTGTGTCTGTGTGTGTCTGTGTGTGTCTGTGTCTGTGTGTGTGTGTGTGTGTGTGTGTGTGTGTGTGTGTGTGTCTGCGTGTCTGTGTGCCCTGTGTGCAAAAGGTGACTTGTGGAAGCAAGATTCAGGCGTGATGATAAACTGTCGAATGGAACAGGAATTCATGCGTTATACATTTGTTTTCTGTTCAATCTTATTCTCTGGTGTTGTCTCCCCCCACCCCGGTTCCTGAAGGGCAACGGTTCCGCTACACGTACTACGACGAGTCCCAAGGAGAGGTCTACAGATCCATCGAGCACCTGGATAAAATGGCAAGCTTCGTTTGCATGATCATGACTAGATTTGTTTTTACAGTAACCCATGGTAGTTAAGTCATGGTAGGTTGAGGGGGGCTTGGTAGGTATGACACAGAACATCTGAGTTTCCGGCATGCTGAAAATCACAAGACTGGGGTCATGGCAAACGCTATTGGCCAATCTCAGACTGACTCTCCTTCCATTGGCCAATCTGAGTGGCTTATTGAACTGTCCTTGTTATTCTGAAGGGCTTGCCACCAGATTGAATGGGAATATTTACTCGTGTTTACTAGTCAGCTGACTAAATGTTCTTTATTTTTTATTTTTTTGTAGACCCATTTTTTGCCATTAGTTGTGTAGCCTGCTACTAATGAATAACTTTGCTTTCAATGCTAAATGTATTCCATTTAATTCAGGCGCCCCTTTGGACAGGATGCCTGACCTAATTATGCCATGCAGTAATCTTAAGTGTAGGTCCCACACAAGACTGGAAGAGCGGCGCTGCATTAACGTGCACTACTGTCCTGTGGAACGCATATCTTTCTAGTCCTAAAGCCAGGTTTATCTTCACAGCAGCCATAGAAAAATGTTTCATTTTCGTTCCAATTAAAAAAAGGTTATTATGTGAAATGTAATCTTTAATTGAATACCCTCCCCCAACTGCTAATCAAGGTTGGGTTGGGGGTTGAATAATCAGCCTGTGGTATCTGTTGTTCTCGGTTTATGGGTCCTGGTAATCTTGTATCAAATTGTTTCTCATTTCCTTCCTAGGGCATGGGCATCATAGAGCAGCTGGACCCGATATCCTTCAGCAACTACTTGAAGAAATACCACAACACGATCTGTGGACGTCACCCCATCGGAGTGCTGTTGAACGTGAGTATCGCCCACGTCGACGCTTGTGCTGTTTTAATTACCCCGTTTCTTTTTCAGACTGGAGGAAATTGAAAGAATGATTCAAAGAAGAAGAGGAAGAAGAAGATGGAATATATTTGCATGATAATATGCGTTTTCCCACCACCCCGGTAACTGCAGCACATTCGATACACCGTCATATGGTGATTAAGTATCGCCGTGTGTTTGAGAGGAAGACAATCAGCCCCGAGAAGACAGAATATGTTTCGTGGATCATTTTAGTCTCTCTCTCTCTCTCTCTCTCTCTCTCTCTCTCTCTCTCTCTCTCTCTCTCTCTCTCTGTCTCTCTCTCTCTCTCTCTCTCTCTCTCTCTCTCTCTCTCTGTCTCTCTCTCTCTCTCTGTCTCTCTCTCTCTCTCTCTCTCTCTCTCTCTCTCTCTCTCTCTCTCTCTCTCTCTCTCTCTCTCTCTGTCTCTGTCTCTCTCTCTCTCTCTAATGCCTGGCTGCTTGCCAAGGCCGTAGATTGCTTTCAGCCAAAAATTAACAGTGGGGGAAAAAAGGTGTCCCTAAGAATTCCGGGGCTCGAGGTGTCGGGAACGGCTGCGGTTGCTCGTTGTCACGGCAACTCCGGTGTTCTTCATGGCGCTGTGTTGACCAGCACGACCGGCTGAAAGGGTCTTGTGAGGTCGCCAGCATGTCCGTGCCAACAAGTAGCCCAGGCATACCTAATGATTTTCTTTTCAGAGCGGGTGATTACTAATTTATTTAGCTACAGTTTATTTTTTTGGAGGGGGTGTTTAAGGGGCTGTCGCAGGACGGTGTGTAACGCTGGCCCGGCCCGGCCCGGTGTGGCGTAGTTGGTGCGCTTGGCCCGTGGAGACAGATGAGCTGTGACAGGTGCACTGACGGTCCTCCTGTGTTCCGATGCAGGCCGTGTCTGAGCTGAAGAAGGTGGGGCTGGACATGAACCTGTCCTTCCTGAACTATGCGCAGTCGAGCCAGTGCAGGAACTGGCAGGACAGCTCTGTGAGCTACGCGGCCGGCGCACTGATTGTCCACTGAGGACACGACCCCCCCCCCCCACTCCCACCGTGCGGCTCAGGAAGCAGCTGTGACTCCGGACTCACCCCGCCTCATGACGCCCCGCCCCTCTCTGTGCCCCTTTGCCCCTCCCTTTTCCCTCCTTCTCCCTCCTCCCCCCCCCCCCTCTCTCCACATGCCCCCCCTTCAGGATCGTCTCAGGCTGAGGAGCTTGGGTATCTCACTAACGCACAGCTACAAATAACAGACACATGTCAGAGGAATATGCGCTCTCTCATGGTTCCCCACTCCATTTGTCCTGCTCCCCCAAGCTTCTGACCTGGTTGAAACCATTGCTTGAATTTCTTTTTCTGTATTGGGAGGGGGGGGAGGGTGGCTAGTGTTGATTTGTCATGCTATTAGCAGAGGGTTTTGCGTTTCTGTTTACGATAAGGTGGGGGTTGGGGGGGGGGGTTATGAGGGGCATGCCAGGACTTCTGACCTCCACACCACCCTGGATTGCTGGGGTGGGGGGGCGGAATTATGTAAAACCGTTACCCTTACATTTGCACTTTGCTACCCCGTGCACTTGTATTCCATTTAAAAAAGAGAAAGAAATGAAAAGACAAAATGAGCTGTGCTGGATGTACATGAATAGTGCGAAGACGCTTACTAATTTAACGAGTGATGCCAGACAGGACATGAGAAAATGCACCGACTGCTCTTGCATCTTGTCAGAGCCTTTCTGGAAAGCAGTTTAGGCGGTTAGGCTGCCAACACCGCGTAACAGAATCCTACTGTTGTAAGTTTCAAATAAAGGGCTACACACGCAACCAAGTCCACTAACATTCTGCTGTACAATCTATACCAAAAAACAAAAAAAATCCTGTTTTTAGACTTTTTGTTTTGTTTGTTTCTATTAGTCTATTAAGTGTGTGGGTTTTTTTTTCAGCCTCTGTTGTTTCCTCCTCTTTTCCGTTTTGTGTTTTTATTCTCTATTGATGTTGACCTACAAGCATTTGGTAGCACATTTTAGCATTAATGTATTAATATAGTTTATTAATCCACTTCCATATAAAGTGAGGTTTCTTTTTTATTACTTGTGTAGTAATGTTATGCTTTGCCCTGTTTTTTTTTCTTCGTTTTTTTCTTTGGTCTTTGTCCCAAAACTTCAGGTTGAGTGTGTTGTGAAGGTGAGAATCGTACTGCCTGTTTCGGCAAAACAAATTGTGATTTTTCAAACGCCCTTTCATCGTGGAGCGACGTACACACCCTGTTTGTGACGTACACACCCTGTGTTGTGACGGACACAAGATTCGCTCCTTACGTCACTGAAATTTACGCATTCCAAAGTGCGAGGTGCCACAACGCCAGTTCATTGGCTGCGTATAAAAGCAGGTGTGCAGGTTTTTCCTTTTCAGCGTACAAATCAGTCCGTTGACTGAATACGTTGGCAGACCGTGCCGTTTTGCCTTTGGCTACGGTTATCAGGATGATTACCCCCTCTCCCCTCGTCTTACGTTTTTCATGAAGTCATTTTACCTCTGTGTCTCGCCATTTGAATCCATAAAGCCCGGACAGAGAATGTCATTTTGTTCCACTATCTGACTGTCCTTCCCTTTACAGAATGGGTCTCTTTTGTCTGTTTACGTGCCATCTGTGTTACATTTTTACGAGTTGATGTACGTTTAAAAGTCACAAACCCATTAGCACAAGGCGTGCGCGCGTCATCCTCGTGCCCCGCCTGATCAACAGACTCGTCATCGCGCGCGAACTGTTCCATCATTTTCTGTTCGTCACTATCGATCGCAGAAAGAGTAATGGAGTCTGCGCTTGAAGTCGAGAACCTCTGTAAGGAAGAAAAAAAAAAAAACAATGAAAAAAAAAAACTGCAGCACTCCAAAACTGGAGTCTTATTATCTCAGGTTACATTGATTAAGCACCCGCTATGCTCTGCAGATGTTATCCAGAGATCGTTATAAATGTTTTAAAAAAAAGTAAAAATGCTGAAGCTCATTGTTTGACCTTTGTGTCTTTAATTCTGTTGTCTGCATTTTCTCTTCTGCGCAAGTCCTGGGATTGTGAAGTCGATGCTTGTGGAAAATGAATTATTGCTCGTTGTTTACGAATCATCAGTATTTGTGTATTCGCATGAAACACATCCGCTGTTGGTTTATGCAAATGATTAAGCGAAGAAGCGAAAAATCTCAAACCCCTTTAGAATTTGTTTCCCAATGCCACGTGCAATTTCTGCCTCTCTGGCTAGGTGTAGTACATTTAACAAAATACTGTTATCATTAAAATGTGCTGCACATTTAGATTCTACCATTTCTGCGATTTCTCGCAGTACTCCCCCGACCCCTCCTCCCCGTCAAAAAGATAAACATGTCATCTGGCCCCTACCCAATTAAACATTCCTGGAGCTTCTGAACAGACGTATCTATAGTTCACGCATTGCCTCTATTCTTGTGCACGGGCGCACTTGCACGTGACCATGAGTTATGCTTCAGAGGATAATGCACATTGCATACGAAGTGGAGGAGATGAACGTTCCCTTCGTACTGAAAAGAAGACAAGGAACACGTTAAGGATATGCAGATAACTGGCAAAATAAAGGAAACGCCAGCATAAAGTATTAGAATAGGGCGTTCGCGAGCCACCGGAATAGATTCAACGCGCCTCGGCATAGAGTGTAAACGCGTGGATAGATGCAACACCATTCTTCCGCGTGTAATTCCAAATCATTTGGTGTTTTGTTGATGGTGGTGGAAAACGCTGCCTGGGGTACTGTTACAGAATCTCCTATTCTGTGTTCAACTGTTGTTCAAAGTGTTCAATTGTGTTGAGATCTGGTTACTGAGACATGGCACATGTATAATAATACATTATTTCTATGCTCATCAAACCATTCAGTGATCACTCCTGCCCTGTGGATGGGACTGGGGCATTGTCATCCTATAAGAGATCACTCCCATCAGGATAGAAATGCTTCACCATAGGATGAAGGCGATAACTCAGAATGGCTTCTTATTTATTGCCGTTTACCTTGCCCTCTAAGGTGTTGAGTGGATCTAAACCATGCCAGGAAAATGCACCCCACACCATAACAGAGGCAACAGAACCCTCCACCGTGGGGAAACGAGCACTGGTGCCTGTAGGTTTCTTTTGCCATGCGCCACACATGCGTTATCCGTTTGTTGATAACAGGGTGAAGGATGACTCGTCTGACCACATGACTTCGGGCTCCGTCACCTCTGCGACGAGTTCTCTGACTGAAGACAATTCTCAGCACCCACTAGGGGGCGCTAGGGATCTGTGGTGGTAGTACGGGAATTCAGCTGTGCAGAAAATTCAGAAAGGTTCCGCATGTCGCCTTTGAACGCCAATGAAACGCTACACTGGGATATGAGATATTCCCTTTCCCTGTCAACTCTCGGTAGGCCCACATTTCCTGACAGCCTTAAGTCCTGGAGGCTTTGATGGGACCGTGGCCTCATTACAATAAATCGCTTTCGCCAAGATCAGCATTGCTGCAGTGCAGACAACAAAAGCAGTGGGCTTGATTTGCAAATCTATTTCAGGAAAATAGTTCTTGGCTGCTCACAAAAGTCATAGAAAGTTCATCCAGGCTGCATTGGTATGCTATACTTTACCTTAAGCGATGTGTGAAAGGAAATTGTCACCGTTAATCCATCCAGTTTTTTTGTATTGTGTAATATGAGCAGTCGTAACATCACAATTAATTCATGAATTCATGAATTCTGGATCCTTCCCAATGCCTCTGTTTTGAGGCTGATGATCAAACCTGCCAACATCTGCAAACATATCGACATTTTGACTGCTTTTAAAATGTGGATTTCTTAAAACCTCGGTCTACAGTTGCACCAGTGTTGATTACAGACACTCTATTGATACAATATTTTACCGTTGGTTACCTACCAAGCAAGCACCTGTCGGATTGCTGTCAGCAACAGCTGTTGGCGACAGCTGTTGGCACGCCAGCGTTTTGCAGATCGGCACCACAGTGGTCCGCTAGCATTTGTCACAACTATTTTGCCATCTCTTAACAGCTGATCCTCATCCTCATGTCGGCCGCCTTGCCTGAACTGTCCGAGACCGGACCACCGTGGTGCCGATTTGTAAAACGCTGGCGGATTGACGGCTGGTGCCAAGTGGCGCGTCGTGTGCTTGCAAGCTGGGCACGAGACTGACAAGAGCCTCGAGGCGATACCCCAGTCCCTGAAT
This sequence comes from Aldrovandia affinis, assembly GCA_029706075.1. Lineage (NCBI taxonomy): Eukaryota > Metazoa > Chordata > Actinopteri > Notacanthiformes > Halosauridae > Aldrovandia > Aldrovandia affinis. The sequence continues at coordinate 2,649,690 of JAINUG010000146.1, forward strand.
CTGGACCCCCTCACGTGGTTTAGCCCCCCCGCCTATAGAAAGTCATCATACCTGTTCTGCCCTCCAGGCAGTTCTCTATGTTTGAGTTTGTATGGCGCCATCTGATGGCGATATGTGGTATTACAGCATTAGCCATTTAAGTAATTAAGGAACAGGAAGTCAATGTTCAGTGTAATGGAGATCAGAGCAGTTTTGCATGGTGTTCCGTCATCTGTTGTAATCCTTTGATTTGGCCCATCGTACGCATTGCCTGTAAGTTCATATTTGTTATTTGCAAGTATATCTTGTTATGGGATATATTTTATGGAAAATCTGCTGTGGATTTTCTTTGGGATATATTTTGCATTTTGGTAGCAATATTAGTTGATTGAGCACATTTGGTGATTTTGCTTTTGTAAGTAACACTTTCTAACATGTAACTTTACCTTTGCTATTTCTGTTTATTTCAGTTTTTCTTTAGTATCAACTGCAATACATTTTCAATACATGCTATATTGGCTGTCTAATTTTTTTGGTAGCATTTAAGTTACATTTAGTATATATTTTGCCTTACAACACAAGTGAAATTTGGTGATTTTATGTTTTTGATTTAATACTTTGTAACACTTTTTTAATTCCAACATGATAACCAGCTTTACATCTTTGCAATATTTCATTCTTATTGCAGAATTGTTCCAGTTCAGACCACGGCGATGGGCATTCAGTCCTTCCTGTTCCGGATTTTCAGCTCACTGCCATTGCATTTTTGTCCTTTAGCCACTGCATTGTGTTTTGGGTGTGTTTTGTCGTGCTGGAAGGTGAACCACCTGTCCATCTTCTGCTGTCTAGCAGAGGGCTGCAGGTTTTCCTCCAAGAATTTGGGTGTACTTGGCAGCATCCATTTTCCCTTCAATCCTGACCAATTGCCCAGTCCCCGCTGAAGAGAAACACCCCCACAACACATAATGCTGCCACCACCATGCTTCACTGTAGGTATGGTGTGTTTTGGGTGGTGTGCTGTGTTTGGTTTCCGCCAAACATAGCACTTGGAGTTCATCCAAAAAGTCCAATCTTGGTCTCATCTGATCATATAACCTTTTGCCACATGGCATCAGAATCTTCAATGTGTTTCTTCGCATAACGTAAACGAGACTCAGTGTGACACTTTTTCAGAAGAGGCTTCTTTCTTGCCACCCTGCCATAGAGGCCAGCTTTGTGTAAAGCTTGTGAGATTGTTGTCACATGCACAGATCGCCCAATCTCTGCCATTAAGACTTGTAACTCCTTCAAGGTTGCCATTGGCCTCTTGGTAGCTTCCCTGATCAATCTTCTCCTGGCTCAGTCATCCAGTTTGGAGGGACGGCCCGATCTTGGCAAGGTGTGGGTGGTGCCATATGCCTTCCACTTCTTAATAATACTCTGAACGGTACTCAGAGGGATAGTTAAAGCCTTTGAAATCTTTTTATATCCTTCTCCTAACTTGTGCCTATCCACGGTTATCCTGGAGTCCTTTTGAAAGCACCTTTCCAGCCATGGTGAATTCTTTGCATTACCATGCACTACTAGGAGTGGAATCCTCAAGGAACAGCTGATTTTATTGTGAAATAATCAAAACCACTACAATTGATGTCAGGTGGAGGCCAATTAGCTTGGTGTGTGATCTGGAAGGTGATTGGTTATACCTGAGCAAGTTTATAATGGTTTGGTGCCCACCAAGGCAGAGAGGGGAGATGAAGAGAGGAGGAAGGAAAGCTTTGCTTTCAGAATTACATGGATGAGTGTGTTCACTAATCACAACTATACTTATACAGTTGCATATGACAGTCAACTTTGAAGTAACAGGCACAGGAATTGAAATAAGATACCTTTCTAACACACACACACACACACACACACACAGGAATCAAACACACATCAAATTCAAATCAAATTTATTTGTATAGCCCTTTTCACAATAGAATTGTCACAAAACGCTTAACAGAGGGGGAACCCAGGCCTAGACCCCCCCAAAAGCAAGCCTAAAGGCAACAGTGGCAAGGAAAAACTCCCTTGGTAGGGAGAAACCTTGGGAGGAACCAGACTAAAAAGGGGGGGAGCCCATCCTCCTGCACAGGGTATGTGCAAAAAAGACCATGTCATGGTCAGTCCAAGGTGGCTCAGGGCTGAAAGACTTTGCCCCTCCTAAGTTAGGTAGTCAGCAGGGGGGGGGGGGGGCTAAACCACGGGGAGAGGGTCCAGATCCAGGAACTGGGGTTGGCGTGGGGGTGAGGGTTGATGGGGGCAGCTCACACTTCTCGCAGGATCTAGGTGCCCCGGGGTCAGCGGCCGAGGCAGAGAAGAAAACATGCAGTCAGAAAAAAAAGCAGTGCTATAGCCAGTAGCATTATGTAAGAGCAGGGGAGAACAAGCATAGGAAATATACAGATATACAGACATATACATGTCAGATATAACACATGTGAAGGCTGATTATTTTCACCAGCGTTAACATTGGACTGGGATGCGATTAACGGACATCAGTGTATTTTCACAAATGTAGGTGGAAGCTGAAGAATTGTATCAAAATAAAATAATAGAATTTCCCAATTTTTTTAAGCATTCAGTATACTTCATTACCTGTATTGTTTATTTTATACAGCCATCTCTGCTCAGCTTTATCAATGTGAATAATTTTGGAGGGTACTGTATGTAGCTACCAGTAGAGATTCATCAGCTTGAAATAAAGAAGGCTGAATCCTGTATCTTTAATCCAATGTTCACTCCTGAGCAGTTGCAGAGGTTGTATCTGATCATGTGTTCTTCTTGCAGAGAGCACATTTAAAACTTTTTTTTCTTGAACAGCATCTCTTTCATCATTTTGTACACTCTAATGTGTTCTGGTCATGAGTTGTAGTCAAAAAGTTTACAAAATATTTACAGTGACAGAAAATATCTGCAAACAAAATGGCTGACAGCTAAAACAAATTGACTTTTATCTTTGAAACCAATCAACATGTTTACCCAAAATATGCTTGAACATCATCTTTCTCACCATTTTGTACACTGATGTAGTGGGAGCAAGAACTGACATGGGTGGTGTTTAGCCCCAGTGAGTTTAAATGGAATGACCCATTGATTCTCAATAAGATTATCACACATTTGAGTGTGTGTCTGTGTTAATTACCATTTCTCTTAAGCTTATTGTTACTGTTTAACTTAGGTGTGAGCGTAGAACCTGCAAACATTTAACTGTAATGTTTAGGGTGGGAGTGCTATGGCCCCGGGTCCCAGTAGTGCTTAGTCTAGCAACGTTCCAGCTATGAGCTTTCCTTCAGGGCTCTGTGAAACGAGCGACAATATTGTTTTTGGTTTCCAGTTTGTAACTTTGAACTTTTCCTACCAAAATAAAGGTGCGCTGCTGTTGTCGTGTTTTAGAGATTATAACTGGTGCCAACTGATACTCCGTCGTGAAGCACGGAAAAAGAGTTTCCAGAACGTGGGTGGCCGAATTCCGTTTCGGTGGTCGCTGCCCACGGAGAATTGGCTTGCCTCATAGAGACGAGCGACGGACCCGCGTGGGGAGAGTTAATCGAAATAAATAGAGGATGTAATTGGCTACCAAATTGGGAGAAAAACTGGAAAAAATCAGGAACAAATTCTATTTTTTTAAATAATAAATTTTTTAATGTATTTATTTGGCCGTCCCTTACTACCCGAAGAAAAAAACACCTCTTATTATTCATCTACGAAGGGCTTTTAAATAAATACCATTTTATATAACATCTCTTTTATGTATTAGAAAAATGTCATATTCCACCCGGTTGCAGGACTGGATAATGTTAGAGCTTCCTTTTACAACATCTGATTCATGAAAAAAGGCTTTTAGCTTCTTTGCACCATACCTGTGGGATGAAGTGCAAAGTTTCCTTAGACTTGACACAGTTGTGTCCTTGCAAATGTTAAGCAGTTGTTGGAAGACTGTCATAAAGGAATGCACTTTTTTTAAGTAACTGACTGAGCTCTTTCCTCCCCCTTATATTTTATTGAATTGTATTTTGTCCTTTATTGTATTCTATATTGTTTGATTTTTTATACACTTGTTAACAGGGCTCTCCTGTAAAAGAGACCCAGTCTCAGTGAGACCTTCCCTGTCAAAATAAAGGTTAATAATAATAACCTCAAAAAGGGTTTACAACTCATGCTCATAACTACACTGAGTTTTGCTGGTACCTCATCTTCCTGCATTTTTATATCACAGAATAGGGTTATCATTGACTCATTTTACATTGCCGTACCTCTCAAACTTGTGTTTAATATGAACATGGGCACACACTGTAAAGCACTGAGCAGTAACATGTAGCACGTCCTTGGTCAAGAGCAGATCTGGAGAGAACTTGATTCTGTTCAAAATATGAGTACTTTTTTATTTGGTGTTCCATTATTTTGTCTACGCCCTGTATAGGGTGGTGGCCCAATGCTCGAGTTTGTGCACCAACGCTCGAGTAAACTGATCTGCACTGGCCCAATGAACTGCATAACTTTTGACTCGGGGGGGGCGATTCCATTCTGAAAATGTTGTTACATGGTAGGAACAATCATAGTTAGCGCACAAGATCAGTGCAGGAATACAGCAACAGACATCATTGCAGGCATCTGTGTACCATACCTGTCAGTTTACCAGAGGAGGCGGAGCGGAGGGGTCTGGGAGGTGTGTAGGGAGTGATGAGTGACTGGAGGTATGGGGGAGCAGTACCTCTGGCCGCTTGAAAAGCAAGCACCAGTGACTTGAATCTGATGCGTGCTGCGATGGGGAGCCTGTGCAGAGAGGAGAGTAGAGGGTGAGCGTGGGTGAACTTCGGCTGGTTGAACACCAGACGAGCGGCAGCGTTCTGGACTAGTTGCAGTGGCTTGATGGCGCAGGCCGGAAGGCCTGCCAGCAAGGAATTGCAGTAGTCCAGACGTGAGATCACCAGGGCCTGGACAAGGAGTTGAGTGGCCTCTTGGGTAAGGAACGGTCGGATCCTCCAGATGTTGTGGAGGGAGAAACGGCAGGTCCGAGTGATTGCTGCAATATAGCTCGAGAAGCACAGCTGGTTGTCCAGGGTTACCCCAAGACTCCTGGCAGACTGGGACGGAGACACTATGGTCTATGGAGAACAAAAGGTTGTGCTATGACTACAACAATATGTGTATGAATTCTCTTCCCCTCCAGCTCTGTGGATGACTATATCCTCCCCTCTCTGTCCTTCCATTCAGAAGAGTGGTGGATGACTCTGACATACCGAATCTGGACTGGAACTTTTTAGGCCCCACCTCCTCAGGTTTAGACATGAAGACAGAACCTGTGATTGATGGTGTAGATTACACAGTTTTTCAGCTCGGATTAAGTCTGAAAACTGAAGACCTGGAGGAAGAGAAGGAGTGGAAGACAGGACATGGGATGGACGGGGAGGAAATAGACATTCTTTCCAACATAAAGGTGGAGGAGGATGAAAGCTGGGAGAGACCAAGTGAGGAGATGAAGAGTGAGGATGGAGTGAAAGATGAAGGGGTAATGGAACTCTGGCTGAAGCAGGAAAAAGAGAGCAGAGATGAAAGAGTGAAGGATGAACCTGATCAAAATGGCCAAATGGACAGAGGGATGAAGAATGGAGGACAATCTGACTCCGATATACTACCTTGTAATTACTTTCTGACTTTTATTTGAAGATTTCTGTAAACATTTTCTATGTTTTTCCTCCATATTTCTTCCATTTATATTTGTCTCACATGACTTGCTCTCTTCTCAGGTAAGACTGGTGAGGCATTGTCTGAGGTCTTTGCCTCCTCCCAGTGCTCGTTCCTTCATGTGGAAGAAGTGAAGCTTCACCAGCACATTGAGGGGGTTCCTCCAAACGAGCACAGCAGGATCTTGAGGTCTGGAGGAAGCAGAGCAGAGAACCCACCACCTCCCAGCAGCTTACGTCAGCACCATGCACCCCCAAAGACACACTCCACCATGACACAGTCCAACACAGACTCTCATGGGTCCCGCACATGCTCCTATTGTGGAAAGCAATGTAGAAATCTGTCACAACTGACGATACACCAAAGATGCCATACAGGGGAGCGTCCGTACCAATGCTCCCAGTGTGGAAAGAGTTTCAGTCGGTCTGGTCATCTGAAAACACACCAGAAAACTCATACAGGGGAGCGCCCGTATCACTGCTCCCAGTGTGGGAAAAGTTTCAAAGACTCTGGTAATCTGAAATCACACCAGAAAACTCATACAGGGGAGCGCGCGTATCACTGCTCCCAGTGTGGGAAGAGATTCAGTCAGTCTAGTCATCTGAAAACACACCAGAAAACTCATACAGGGGAGTGCCCGTACCAATGCTCTGACTGTGGGAAGAGATTCAGTCAGTCCAGTTATCTGAAAAAACACCAGAGGACTCATTCAGCAGAGCGACCGTACCACTGCTCTGACTGTGGAAAAAGTTACAAAAACACTGGTAGTCTCAAATCACACCAGAGAATTCATACGGGGGAGCGCCCGTATAACTGCTCCCAGTGTGGGAAGGGTTTCAACGTATCAAGTACTCTGAGGATACACAAACAAATGCATGCAGGGGAGCGCCCGCACCACTGCTACCAGTGTGGGAAGAGTTTTACTCTGCCATGTCATTTGAAAATACACCAGAGACTTCATACGGGGGAGCGCCCGTACCATTGCTCCCAGTGTGGGAAGAGTTTCAGTGTGTCTAGTCATCTGAAAACACACCAGAAAACTCATACAGGGGAGCGCCCATACCACTGCTCCCATTGTGGGAAGAGTTTCAGTCAGTCTAGTCATCTGAAAACACACCAGAAAACTCATACAGGGGAGCGTCCATACCACTGTTCTGACTGTGGGAAGGAGTTTCGCTTATCAAGAGCTCTTGTATTACACCAGAAAATTCATATGGGGAGTGCCCGTACCACTGCTCCCAGTGTGGGAAGCGATACAGGTATGCATACCAGCTTAAATCACACCAGAGGACTCATACAGCGGAGCGTCCTGTGAAAGTTGTATACAAGAAAGGTCCTTCCGTACATGCTTTGCTCACATTTTAATAAGTATTATTATGGAAACCGAATTAAATATAATCAGTTACAGAATGAGGTATCAGGGTTTTCCCTGCCTGTCTAATGCTTAGGGGGCCCGCCTAAGTGTTTTCTTCGACTGACTAAAAGAAATGGGCAGTATATAATATAATAAATTCTGGCATTAATACACAGAGGCTTTAACTGCTGCAGTGTCTGTGTCGACTGCTATCTTGCTGTAGCACAAAATACATTGAAAATGGGTTGTCACAGTGAAAAAAGTGTCATTCATTAAAAGAATTGACTTAATCTGCCTGTCTGTTTCATACTTCTTACATGGCGCGCTACCAGATTCTGTGTTTTTGTGGATGTAGAGGCGGAAATTGTATTCATTTGGATGCACCACCATGGCGACCCGCTGTCTGAAAGGCAAGTGACTAAGAGATTGCAAATAATTGTTAACGTTAGATTGTAGATAGCCTATTTTATAGTGTAAAATTATATTGTAGGATAATGCCAGTTCATAGAATTTTCTGCTGAACACTGCAGAAGATATACTTTTTTTAAAGAGATCCAGGATAGAAGTGGAGGAGAGGTGACAAACCGTCTTTAAATACAGACTATCATAGTTCAGAATCTGAAACAACATCTCAGTGATTCCCAAGCTGTTAGACGCCTAACATTGTGATCGATTTTTTACCAATATTGGCTTTGAAGGAAAAGGTTAGTAATTTATTTATATATTTTTTTTATTAAATGAGAAGGCAGATATACATATACAAGGAGTGTTGAGCAAGTCGGCAGTGGTGATGACAATTGGCTAGATGTACAGAATTCAGTGGTAGTGGAGTCTGAAAAGGTGGGTTTTGAGTCTCTTGTGGAAGATCGCAAGTGATTCCGTGGTCCTGACAGATTGCGGAAGGTCGTTCCACCACCGAGGGGTCAGGACAGAGAAGAGGCGAGACTGCGAGGAGCGGCTGCCGGGCGCCCGGAGGGATGGGACAGTCAGTTTGCCAGAGGAGGCTGAGCAGAGGGGTCTGGGTGGGGTGTAGGGTGTGATGAGTAATATATATATATTCCATTTAGCATATGCTTTTTTTATCCAAAGCAACGTGTTTTAGAGATTAGAACTCTAGTGCCAACTGATACTGCTGTTGTGATTATGCGATAAAATGTCCTCATTCCCTTAGTTTTGGCTCAGTAATTAAATAATATTACAAATAAGAAATAACTCATTCCTGCCTTTACTTTGAAAATTTCCGCCATTATGTCACCGGAAGTCAATTCCATGTTTTCACTCGATACACACTTATTCGGTTGAATCTGGGGGTTGCAACATTAACTAGCTTCGTAGGAATTGGAAGCAGCGCAAACCTAACCATTTCGAGCCACGGTAAGCGTCTTCCTTAAATATATATATATACGCTTGCAACAAAGATTTAACTCATTACAAACCTACTCATTCAAATGTAGCAAAACCAACAGAGAAAACAGCATTGTAGCTAGCTATATTTTAACAAATGTTTATTAACCGTCTGGTTGTACAACGAATTACTTACACAAGAAATGAGACGAATGAATGAATACATCTGGTGCTATAACGTTAAATTACGACCAAATATTTGCTAAAAACTGCAGAAATTACTTTAGAAGTTGTGGTATAGTGGAAAACAATTGGTACGTAAGTCTCCATACACTGCGTAGCTTTACCCGTTGTTTTAGAACGATCGTCTAACGTAGTACTGTATTCACTTTGCTCTGACCAGGTAACATATGTTTTCCTTTTTCCGTAGACAGTCGGCGAAACGTTAAATAGCGCTCAAATCTCTTCCAGTATTTAAGTAATTTGTCGGAAAATAGTCACAGTCATATTACCTGCCTTATTTGCGATAGAAATGAAACCGGGCGGGAGATGGTTGAATAGCAGGGGCGGCACTCTGTTTAACATTGGGGGGAGGGGTTTACATGAGATAACTTCCATCTTTCCACCCTAGTGATATCTTTGGTAAAACAGTGGAAGTAAAACCTAATTTTATGGGCAAAAGTTAGCTCATTATTTTATGTGAGTGCATGACTCCATTAATTTAAATCTTGAAAAGTTAGTTTGTTGTGCCAAGTGCAGAGTCACACACCCCTGTGCTGTAACAGGCAGACAGTGTAGTGTAATGGTTAGGGAGCTGGGCTTGTAAGGTTAAGGTTGCAGGTTCAGTCCCCAGGTGGGACACTGCCGTTGTACCCTTGAGCAAGGTATTTAACCTGAATTGCTTCAGTAAAATATCCAGCTGTATCAATGGATTATATGTAAAGAAATGTAAACTGTGTAAGTCGATCTGGATAAGAGCGTCTGCTAAAATGCCTGCAATGTAACAGTGCTAACTCTTCAAAGTTACAAGCTGATTTTCTCAACAGAATTCAGATTTGGCAAATAGGGTAACAGACCCTGCCACATCCTCTGATCGTCAGCTCACAACCTATGCTCCTTTTGTCAAGTAAATGTATTATCAACACATATCAGTCTGGTTTTAGACCAAGACACAGCACCATCTCAGCTGCATCACTTGTTGAGAATGACATTGTAGGGTCATTTTGTAAAAAAACAACATTGTGTCCCATTATTTATAGATCTTTCAAAACCATTTGACACTGTGGATCATTCTTTGTCAATACTAAAGTTATCTGTCGTTGGATTAGACCAGAATGCATGTAATTGGTTCCATAACTACCTTGCAGATACAGTAGATCCCAGTGTATTACAGCTGATGGTATCCAGTCAAAATCTTTTGAAATAACTAAAGGAGTACCGTAGGGGTCTATTCTTGGTCTAATACTGTTTACATTGTATATAAATGATTGTAATGTAAGCAACTGTAAAATAAATTTTTATGCAGAGGATACGATGATGTATGCTACTGCCTCTATGACACAGGCCCTCTCCAACCTTCAGCAAGCTTTTAATACAATAAAAGTTGCAATTTTTAACCTCTAAATCCTGTATTGTATTCTATTTTGTTTGTTGTGGGGGGGCGATTCCATTCTGAAAATGTTGTTAATTCTCACACTTCACTGCCTGTCTACACACAGGAGATCGCTAACGACCTAGCTAGCTAATTTGTAAACAATGCATCTCTAGGATTATTGCAACATTATTATTCAGGGTTAAGAACAAAAGGTTGTGCTATGAGTACAAAAATATGTGTATAAATTATCTTCCCCTCCACCTCTGAGAATGACTATATCCTCCCCTCTCTGTCCTTCCTTTTAGAAGAGCGGTGGATGACTCTTTTAGGCCCCACCTCCTCAGGTTTAGACATGAAGACGGAACCTGTGATTGACAGTGGAGATTACACAGATTTGGAGCTCAGGTCAAGTCTGAAAACTGAAGACCTGGAGGAGGAGAAAGAGTGGAAGACAGGACATGGGATGGATGGGGAGGAAATAGACATTCTGTCTAACATAAAGGTGGAGGAGGATGAAGGCTGGGAGGAGATGAAGAGTGAGGATGGAGTGAAAGATGAAGGGGTAATGGAACTCTGGCTGAAGCAGGAAAAAGAGAGTGGAGATGAAAGAGTAAAGGATGAACCTGATCAAAATGCCCAAATGGACAGAGGGATGAAGAATGGAGGCCAATCTGCCTACGATATACTACCCTGTAATTACTTTCTGACATTTATTTGAAGATTTCTGTAAACATTTTCTATGTTTTTTTCAGTTGTGTTCGTGTCAGCATACATCCATATTTCTTACATTTATATTTGTCTCACATGACCTACTCTCTTCTCAGGTAAGACTGGTGGGGCATTGTATCAGGTCTTTGCCTCCTCCCAGTACTCGTTCCTTCATGCGGAAGAAGTGAAGCTTCACCAGCACATTGAGGGGGTTCCTCCGAACGAGCACAGCATGATTTTGAGGTCTGGAGGAAGCAGTGCTGAGAACCCACCGCCTCCCAGCAGCTTACGTCAGCACCTCCGCACCCCCAAAGACAATCTCCACCCTGACACAGTCCAACACAGACTCTCATGGGTCCCACACATGCTCCCAGTGTGGAAAGCAATATAAACATCTGTCACAACTGACGAAACACCAACAACGATGCCATACTGCGGATCGTCCGTACCAATGCTCCCAATGTGGGAAGCGATACAGATATGGTACACTGCTGACAATACACCAGAGAACTCATACAGGGGAGCGCCCGTATCACTGCACTGACTGTGGAAAGAGTTTCAGTGAATCGGGTAGTCTCAAATCACACCAGAGAACTCATACAGGGGAGCGCCCATATCACTGCTCCCTTTGTGGGACGAGTTTCAGTCGGTTTGATCATCTGAAAACACACCAGAAAACTCATACAGGGGAGCGCCCATATCACTGCTCCCAGTGTGAGAAGAGTTTCATACACTCTGGTAATCTGAAATCACACCAGAATACTCATACTGGGGAGCGCCCATACCACTGCTCTGTTTGTGGGAAGAGTTTTAGTCAGTCTTGTCATCTGAAAACACACCAGAGAACTCATACAGGGGAGCGCCCATACCACTGCTCCCAGTGTGAGAACAGTTTTAGTCAGTCTTGTCATCTGAAAGCACACCAGAGAACTCATACAGGGGAGTGCCCATTTCTCTGCTCTCAGTGTGGGAAGAGTTTCAAAGACTCTGGTAATCTGAAATCACACCAGAAAACTCATACAGGGGAGCGCCCACATCACTGCTCCCAGTGTGAGAAGAGTTTCAAACACTCTAGTACTCTAAAATCACACCAGAGAACTCATACAGGGGAGCACCCGTATCACTGCTCCCAGTGTGAGAAGAGTTTCAAACACTCTAGTAGTCTAAAATCACACCAGAGAACTCATACAGGGGAGCGCCCGTATCACTGCACTGACTGTGGGAAGAGTTTCAGTCAATCGGGTAGTCTCAAATCACACCAGAGAACTCATACAGGGATCGCCCGTACCACTGCTCCCTTTGTGGGACGAGTTTCAGTCGGTTTGATCGTCTGAAATCACACCAGAGAATTCATACGGGGGAGCGCCCGTACCACTGCTCCCAGTGTGGGAAGAATTTTAGTCGGTCTTGTCATCTGAAAACACACCAGAGAACTCATACAGGGGAGCGCCCGTACCACTGCTCCCAGTGTGAGAAGAGTTTCAGTCAGTCTTGTCATCTGAAATCACACCAGAGAACTCATGTGCCCATTTCTCACTGCTCCCAGTGTGAGAAGAGTTTCAAAGACTCTGGTAATCTGAAATCACACCAGAAAACTCATACAGGGGAGCGCCCACATCACTGCTCCCAGTGTGAGAAGAGTTTCAAACACTCTAGTATCTAAAATCACACCAGAGAACTCATCCCAGGGGAGCACCCGTATCACTGCTCCCAGTGTGAGAAGAGTTTCAAACACTCTAGTAGTCTAAAATCACACCAGAGAACTCATACAGGGGAGCGCCCGTATCACTGCACTGACTGTGGAAAGAGTTTCAGTCAATCGGGTAGTCTCAAATCACACCAGAGAACTCATACAGGGGATCGCCCGTACCACTGCTCCCTTTGTGGGACGAGTTTCAGTCGGTTTGATCGTCTGAAATCACACCAGAGAATTCATACGGGGGAGCGCCCGTACCACTGCTCCCAGTGTGGGAAGAATTTTAGTCGGCCTTGTCATCTGAAAACACACCAGAGAACTCATACAGGGGAGCGCCCGTACCACTGCTCCCAGTGTGAGAACAGTTTTAGTCACTCTGGTAATCTGAAATCACACCAGAAAACTCATACAGGGGACCACCCATACCACCACTGACTGTGGAAAGTGTTTCAGTGATTCGGGTAGTCTTAAATCACACCAGAAAACTCATACAGGGGAGCGCCTGTATCACTGCTCCCTTTGTGGGACGAGTTTCAGACGGTTTGATTGTCTGAAATCACACCAGAGAATTCATATGGGGGAGCGCCCGTGCCAATGATCTGACTATGGGAAGAGTCATCTGAAAATACACCAGAGAACTCGTATAGCGCATCGCAGTGATCACCCGGACCTGCCGATTCTCCCTCCACAACATCCAGAGTAACCAACTGTTCCTCACCCAAGAGGCCACACAACTCCTGGTCCAGGCCCTGGTGATCTCACGTATGGACTACTGGGGCCCGTTCCTCGTACATGGCTAACACACTTAACCGGATAACTTCACATAAGTCAGGCTTTTTCGGTTCCCCGAAGCAAGTTTGGCTAAATTACTATAGCAACACATCCACAAACTTGAACCTGCTCCAGTGCAGGCTAACTTAAGTTAGCTGGAACTAAGCTTGACACTCCCCTGAAAAAATAGCAGCTCCCTTCCTCAGAGATCCCATTGATGAAGGAGCAATATTAATCCGATTAGTGTTTCACAGGGAGAGAGTTCTTCGAGATCGCCAAGATCCTTTATTATGTTCTGATGACTTCCTATATGAGCGCTACCGATTCAGCCGACAAGGAATAATTTATTTACAAGACCTTCTCGAGCCATACATACACCACTGCAGCCGTACATGTACTGTCTCTCAGACTGTATGCATAGGTTTGCGCTTTTTTGCAGGTGGCACATTTTTGTACACTGTCGGTGATGCGGAGAACATTAGCAAAGCCGCTGCATGCCGTGCTGTTCGGAAGGTTTATTTGGCACTCAATACATTTATCAACATGTTCATTACATTCCCTGGCCATGTCTGAATAAATGCAATCAAAGAGGGCTTTCATGGAATTGCAAGTAATTGAGTTATTCAATATTTGACCATTTAATGAAAATGCATTCCTATCACCATTTTTCATTACGGAGCTTACGACATTATTATGCAGAGTTTCCCAACGTCATTGGCGCAGTGGACTGCACTCAGATCCGCATCAAATTGCCCTCTGGCCCAAACGAGGCAGATTTTGTGAATCGAAAAGGCTTTCACAGCATTAATGTGCAGGTACTTACGACATAATTTTCCTCGAAAATTACATTGTTCTAGAACAAATAATTGTTTTTATAGCAATCATATGCCTGTCTTTGACAATAGGGGTCATGGACCTTGCAATTGCCTGCTATAGGCTACCCATGTACTGTACAATACCCATGACTTCCATCCATCCATCCATTATCTAAGCCACTTATTCCTGGTCAGGGTCGCGGGGGGGGGGGCTGGACATTAACTTTTCATCCCTTGTGTTACAGGTACGGTATCTAGCTGCGAACAATTATGTCTATTACTGTATCAGTTCACTGATCTCTTGCGCAAACAGTTATTGATCTTACCATGCATTAATGCACACCTTGTAAGTTGCTCTGGATAAGAGCATCTGCTAAATGTAAATGTAAATACAGGGGAGCGTCCGTACCACTGCTCTGACTGTGGAAAGGATTTTCGCTTATAAAGAGAGCTTGAAATACACCAGCAAAAGGTTTCAGTGATTCTGTTCATCTGAAAACACACCAGAAAATTCATACTGTGGAGTGCCTGTATCACTGCTCCTGTGTGGGAACGATTTTATGGTAGCAAGTGCTCTGAGCGCACACAAACAAACTCATACAGGGGAGCGCCCATTCCATTGCCCCTAGAGTAGTTTCATTTCAGTCCAGTGACTGTAGAAGCCACAAATGAACTCATACCACCGTGGGAAGAGCTATGGATTTTTGAGTTCTATGAGGAAACACTGATTTGTATTGACATTCATGAACTATTTAATATTAAGAAAATATTTTTTATGGAAGTGCTGTCATGGATTAACATATATTTATAAGTGTTTAACATAACTGCATTGTTTTAAGTGCAACAGCATTATTTTCCATATCCTGTGTGCACACTGATTACTGTTTCAGCTCCGATTATTTAACAGAATGGGCCCAATGGCTTCAAGCCGCTACAGCTCTCAGTATTGGTGAAATGTAAAGAGATCAGTACAGCAATTTATTAATCTGCTGAGGCGTGAATCAGTTTATCTATAAAGCCTGCTGGTATTTTTTCCTGTGCAGGCTGGGCCCCATGGCCTAGACATCCCAGCTTGAGAAACCGGGCTGCATTATTATCCAACTGGGATGGGGATCTGCTGAGATTCCAGTGGGCTATTCTAAACTGGAGAGAGAAAAAAGGTACATTTGTTTTAAAGAATGGAGAAAATTTTGAACGTAAGCAAAATAAGTGCAAGGCTCATCGTCCAGTCCTCTTGAGGTGAGTTTGGTAGTTTGCGTGGTTGGTCAATATGGGGTGAGGCCAGCAATGATCCGCCTCCTCTAGATGGAACACGCCCTCCTACTCTCTAGAGAAACCCTTCATGCTTCTCGGTGAGCTTGTGCCGGCTCACCCTCCCCCTGGGCCGAATAGCCAATCACCGCTCCCTATCAGGGTTCTCGGCTGGGGCCGGTGGTCTGGCATAGTCGGGTTTTGAACCGAGGCTTTAATAGGCAACTTGCATTCACAAGTGAATGCTTAGACCGTTACGCTATCTGAGGCCCCTCCAGCCCCTGTGAGTTTATATGGAATGACCCATTGATTCCCAATAAGATTATCACAAATATGAATGAGTGCCTGTGTTAATCACCATTACTCTTAAGCTTATTGTCACTGTTGAACTTGGGTGTGAGCGTAGGACCAGCAAACATTTAACTAATGTTTAGTGCGGGAGTGCTGTGGTCTAGAAACGTTTCAGCTATGAGCTTTCCTTCAGAGCTCTGTAAAGGTAGCTACAATATGTTTTTTCGGTTTGTAACTTCAAACTTGTCCTACCACAATAAGGGCTCTCTGCTGTTGTCATTTACATTTACATTTTAAGCATTTAGCACATGCTCTTATCCAGAGCGACTTTCAAGATGTGCATTAATACATGGTAGGAACAATCATAGTTTGCACAAGATCAGTGCTGTAATACAGCGATAGACATTGTTGTAGGCAGCTGCATACCATACCTGTAACACAGGGAAGGAAAAGGTTAGTAATTTATTTATATATTTTTTTAATTAAATGAGGCAGAGATACATATACAAGGAGTGTTGAACAAGTCGGCAGTGGTGGTGACAATTGGCTAGATGTACAGAATTCAGTGGTAGTGGAGTCTGAAAAGGTGGGTTTTGAGTCTCTTGCGGAAGATCACAAGTGATTCCGTGATCCTGACAGATTGCGGAAGGTCGTTCCACCACCGAGGGGTCAGGACAGAGAAGAGGTGAGACTGCGAGGAGCGGCTGCCGGGCGCCCGGAGGGATGGGACAGTCAGTTTGCCAGAGGAGGCTGAGCAGAGGGGTCTGGGTGGGGTGTAGGGTGTGATGAGTAATATATATATATTCCATTTAGCATACGCTTTTTTTATCCAAAGCAATGTGTTTTAGAGATTAGAACTCTAGTGCCAACTGATACTGCTGTTGTGATTATGCGATAAAATGTCCTCATTCCCTTAGTTTTGGCTCAGTAATTAAATAATATTACAAATAAGAAATAACTCATTCCTGCCTTTACTTTGAAAATGTCCGCCATTATGTCACCGGAAGTCAATTCCGTGTTTTCACTCGATACACACTTATTCGGTTGAATCTGGGGGTTGCAACATTAACTAGCTTCGTAGGAATTGGAAGCAGCGCAAACCTAACCATTTCGAGCCACGGTAAGCGTCTTCCTTAAATATATATATATACGCTTGCAACAAAGATTGAACTCATTACAAACCTACTCATTCAAATGTAGCAAAACCAACAGAGAAAACAGCATTGTAGCTAGCTATATTTTAGCAAATGTTTATTAACCGTCTGGTTGTACAACGAATTACTTACACAAGAAACGAGACGAATGAATGAATACATCTGGTGCTATAACGTTAAATTACGACCAAATATTTGCTAAAAACTGCAGAAATTACTTTAGAAGTTGTGGTATAGTGCAAAACAATTGGTACGTAAGTCTCCATACACTGTGTAGCTTTACCCGTTGTTTTAGAACGATCGTCTATCGTAGTACTGTATTCACTTTGCTCTGACCAGGTAACATATGTTTTCCTTTTTCCGGAGTCAGTCGGCGAAACGTTAAATAGCGCTCAAATCTCTTACAGTATTTAAGTAATTTGTCGGAAAATAGTCAATATTACCTGGCTTATTTGAGATAGAAATGAAACCGGGCGGGAGATGGTTGAATAGCAGGGGCGGCACTCTCTGTTTAACATTGGGGGGAGGGGTTTACCAGATATAACTTACATATTTCGCACCCTCGTGATATCTTTGGTAAAACAGTGGAAATAAAACCTAATTTTATGGGCAAAAGTTAGCTCATCATTTTATGTGAGTGCATGATTCCATTAATTTAAATCTTGAAAAGTTAGTTTGTTGTGCCAAGTGCAGAGTCACACACCCCTGTGCTGTAACAGTGCTAACTCTTCAAAGTTACAAGCTGATTTTCTCAACAGAATTCAGATTTGGCAAATAGGGTAACAGACCCTGCCACATCCTCTGATCGTCAGCTCACAACCTATGCTCCTTTTTGTCAAGTAAATGTATTATCAACACATATCAGTCTGGTTTTAGACCAAGACACAGCACCATCTCAGCTGCATCACTTGTTGAGAATGACATTGTGGGGTCATTTTATAAAAAAACAACATTGTGTCCCATTATTTATAGATCTTTCAAAACCATTTGACACTGTGGATCATTCTTTGTCAATACTAAAGTTATCTGTCGTTGGATTAGACCAGGATGCATGTAATTGGTTCCATAACTACCTTGCAGATACAGTAGATCCCAGTGTATTACAGCTGATGGTATCCAGTCAAAATCTTTTGAAATAACTAAAGGAGTACCGCAGGGGTCTATTCTTGGTCTAATACTGTTTACATTGTATATAAATGATTGTAATGTAAGCAACTGTAAAACACATTTTTATGCAGAGGATATGATGATAAGAACATAAGAACATAAGAATACATAATGATGAGAACGGGCCGTTCGGCCCATCTTGGCTCATCATGTCCTAATCTAAAGAACATCTAGTACTACATCTAGCCTGGCCTTGAATAGCCCGAGCGTTTCTGCCTCTACTACCTGACCTGGCAAGCTGTTCCAGGCATTGACAACTCTCTGTGTAAAGAAAAACTTCCTAATATCTGTGCGGAATTTGCCTTTAACTAATTTCCACCTGTGGCCTCTTGTTCTGCTGACCCCACTTATCTTAAAAAATCTTTGGTAATTTACTTTGTTAATCCCTTTTAGGAATTTAAAAACCTCAATCAAATCCCCCCTAAGTCTACGTTTACTAAGTTTAAATAAATTGAGTGCCTTAAGTCTATCATCATAACTTTTACCTTTCATACCAGGTATCAGATTAGTTGCCCTTCTTTGGACTTTTTCAAGAGCTTCAATATCTCTCTTGTAGTGCGGTGCCCAGAACTGCACACAGTATTCTAAGTGCGGTCTGACAAAGGCGTTATATAACATTAATATAACCTCCTTTGATTTGTACTCTATACTTTTTGCTATGTATCCCAGCATCCTGTTGGCTTTTTCACTGCTGTAGCACACTGCTTTGATGCAGATAGGCTTTGATCCACTACAACTCCTAAATCCTTTTCAAATTGAACACCTACTAACTTTTCTCCTCCCATAAAATACTCCTGTCTAATGTTTTATTTATATTTCCCACATGCATTACTTTACATTTAGCAATATTGAACGTCATCTGCCATGTATCTGCCCATTTTTGGATTTTGTTTAAATCATCTTGGATTACTTTTGTCGATTCCAAACTGTTTGCCAAACCCCCAAGTTTAGTATCATCTGCAAATTTAACTATTTTGCTACTAATGTCCATATCCAGATCATTTATGTAAATAAGGAAGAGCAGAGGTCCCAGCACCGATCCCTGCGGGACACCACTGCCCACAGCACCGAGGTCAGATTCGGCCCCACCTACTGTTACTCTTGTATGATGTATGATGTATGCTACTGCCTCCTCTATGACACAGGCCATCTCCAACCTTCAGCAAGCTTTTAATATAATACAAGTTGCACTTTTTAACCTCTAAACCCTTTATTGTATTCTATTTTGTTTGTTGTTTTTTATATGTTTGTTAACAGGGCTCTCCTGTAAAAGAGACCCAGTCTCAGTGAGACCTTCCCTGTCAAAATAAAGGTTAATAATAATAATAACTTCAAAAAGGGTTTACAACTCATGCTCATAACTACACTGAGTTTTGCTGGTACCTCATCTTCCTACATTTATGAAACTGGAATGCATTTTTACATCACATAATAGGGTTATCATTGACTCATTTTACATTACTGTACTTCTCAAACTTGTGTTTAATATGAACATGGGCACACACTGTAAAGCACTGAGCAGTAACATGTAGCATGTCCTTGGTCAAGAGCAGAACTTGATTCTGTCCAAAATGGTAGTGGGGGGGGAATTTCCATTCTGAAAATGTTGTTAATTCTCACACTTCACTGCCTGTCTACACACAGGAGATCGCTAACGACCTAGCTAGCTAGTTTGTAAACAATGCATCTCTAGGACTATTACAACATTATTATCCTGGGTTAAGAACAAAAGGTTGTGCTATTATGAGTACAAAAATATGTATATAAATTATCTTCCCCTCCAGCTCTGTGGATGACTATATCCTCCCCTCTCTGTCCTTCCTTTTAGAAGAGCGGTGGATGACTCTTTTAGGCCTCACCTCCTCAGGTTTAGACATGAAGACGGAACCTGTGATTGACGGTGGAGATTACACAGATTTGGAGCTCAGGTCAAGTCTGAAAACTGAAGACCTGGAGGAGGAGAAAGAGTGGAAGACAGGACATGGGATGGACGGGGAGGAAATAGACATTCTGTCTAACATAAAGGAGGAGGAGGATGAAGGCTGGGAGGAGATGAAGAGTGAGGATGGAGTGAAAGATGAAGGGGTAATGGAACTCTGGCTGAAGCAGGAAAAAGAGAGTGGAGATGAAAGGGTGACAGATGAACCTGATCAAAATGCCCAAATGGACAGAGGGATGAAGAATGGAGGCCAATCTGCCTACGATATACTACCCTGTAATTACTTTCTGACATTTATTTGAAGATTTCTGTAAACATTTTCTATGTTTTTTTCAGTTGTGTTCGTGTCCGCATACATCCATATTTCTTACATTTATATTTGTCTCACATGACCTACTCTCTTCTCAGGTAAGACTGGTGGGGGATTTTATCAGGTCTTTGCCTCCTCCCAGTACTCGTTCCTTCATGCGGAAGAAGTGAAGCTTCACCAGCACATTGAGGGGGTTCCTCCGAACGAGCACAGCATGATCTTGAGGTCTGGAGGAAGCAGTGCTGAGAACCCACCGCCTCCCAGCAGCTTACGTCAGCACCTCGCACCCCCAAAGACAATCTCCACCCTGACACAGTCCAACACAGACTCTCATGGGTCCCACACATGCTCCCAGTGTGGAAAGCAATATAAACATCTGTCACAACTGACGAAACACCAACAACGATGCCATACTGCGGATCGTCCGTACCAATGCTCCCAATGTGGGAAGCGATACAGACATGGTACACTGCTGACAATACACCAGAGAACTCATACAGGGGAGCGCCCGTATCACTGCACTGACTGTGGAAAGAGTTTCAGTGAATCGGGTAGTCTCAAATCACACCAGAGAACTCATACAGGGGAGCGCCCGTATCACTGCTCCCTTTGTGGGACGAGTTTCAGTCGGTTTGATCATCTGAAAACACACCAGAAAACTCATACAGGGGAGCGCCCATATCACTGCTCCCAGTGTGAGAAGAGTTTCATACACTCTGGTCATCTGAAATCACACCAGAATACTCATACTGGGGAGCGCCCATACCACTGCTCTGACTGTGGGAAGAGTTTTAGTCGGCCTTGTCACCTGAAAACACACCAGAGAACTCATACAGGGGAGCGCCCGTACCACTGCTCCCAGTGTGAGAACAGTTTTAGTCAGTCTTGTCATCTGAAAGCACACCAGAGAACTCATACAGGGGAGTGCCCATTTCTCTGCTCTCAGTGTGGGAAGAGTTTCAAAGACTCTGGTAATCTGAAATCACACCAGAAAACTCATACAGGGGAGCGCCCATATCACTGCTCCCAGTGTGAGAAGAGTTTCAAACACTCTAGTACTCTAAAATCACACCAGAGAACTCATACAGGGGAGCACCCGTATCACTGCTCCCAGTGTGAGAACAGTTTTAGTCAGTCTTGTCATCTGAAAGCACACCAGAGAACTCATACAGGGGAGTGCCCATTTCTCTGCTCTCAGTGTGGGAAGAGTTTCAAAGACTCTGGTAATCTGAAATCACACCAGAAAACTCATACAGGGGAGCGCCCATATCACTGCTCCCAGTGTGAGAAGAGTTTCAAACACTCTAGTAGTCTAAAATCACACCAGAGAACTCATACAGGGGAGCGCCCGTATCACTGCACTGACTGTGGAAAGAGTTTCAGTCAATCGGGTAGTCTCAAATCACACCAGAGAACTCATACAGGGGATCGCCCGTACCACTGCTCCCTTTGTGGGACGAGTTTCAGTCGGTTTGATCGTCTGAAATCACACCAGAGAATTCATACGGGGGAGCGCCCATATCACTGCTCCCAGTGTGGGAAGAGTTTTAGTCGGCCTTGTCATCTGAAAACACACCAGAGAACTCATACAGGGGAGTACCCGTACCACCAATGACTGTGGAAAGAGTTTCAGTGATTCGGGTAGTCTCAAATCACACCAGAAAACTCATACAGGGGAGCGCCTGTATCACTGCTCCCAGTGTGGGACGAGTTTCAGTCGGTTTGATTGTCCGCATCAAATCGCCCTCTGTCCCAAACGAGGCAGATTTTGTGAATAGAAAAGGCTTTCACAGCATTAATGTGCAGGTTTCCTCGAAAATTACATTGTTCTAGAACAAATAATTGTTTTTATAGCAATCATATGCCTGCCTTTGACAATAGGGGTCATGGACCTTGCAATTGCCTGCTGTAGGCTACCCATGTACTGTACAATACCCATGACTTGACCTCAATTCATCTTAGATGATCTGTGACTCCACCTGCCTCATCATTAATGTTGAGGCCAAGTGGCCAGGCTCTGTCCACGACTCCAGAATATTCAGAGAGTCTACACTGTGCCACGGCATATTATATACTAGGTCATTATGATGGGCTCCTAATTGGAGACAGGGGTTATGCCTGCAAACCCTACTTCATGACCCAGTATGCGGAGCCAGCACCAGGGCCTCAAGCCCGTTTCAACGGGGCTCTTGCTAGAGCAAGAGTCCGGATAGAGATGACCTTTGGCCAACTGAAGGCCAGATTCACATGTCTTCGGGGGCTGCGGGTGGCGCCAGACAGGGCATGTGACATCACTGTTGCATGTGCAATGCTCCACAATGCGGCAACGATCAGGAAGGAGAGGGTCCCAGTCGTCAGGATCCATCCTGAAGGTGACCTGGAGCCAGTCCACTTGGACGAGCAGACCGGACGAGCTGCAAGGGACAGAATTGCCCACCATCATTTTGGTTAGGTGTTGTGGTTAGTTTGGTTAATGTATGTTCGATTCATTTTATGTTTTTCTTTTTATGTTTACATGTTTTATTCATATGGTTAATGGGTATATGGTTTGCCACCCTCTTTGCTTTCAAGTTACCCATTGAAAAAGAAGAACATCATGTTCAAGAACAATTTAAGAGAATCATGTTGTAGAATAAAGCCTTTATTTGAATTCTGTTGGTCAGCCTGTAAATGAAGGTGCACAAGAAGTAAGAATTTCAGTTCAGTTACAATTCACGCCAAAGCTCACAGATACCTTAGGCCAAGCAATGCAATGTCCTTGTGCAGCTTCCTCATTTTAAACTGCCTGTAGGCAATCTCAGTCCTCAAGTAGTGCTTATAGAGAGTCCGCACATCTCCCTGGCTTTCACTTTCATTCTGAAAGACATCATTCATAATTTAGTTCAGTGTGGTGGTCAGATGCCAACTAAACTCAGACCTCCCCTCACAATGTGAGTGTATTAAATGAGAACTCGCCTCTCCATCTCCAGTTCCAGCAGAGTGAGAGGGGCCAGGCTCCGCCGGATCAGGGCGTGGTTCAGCAGTACTTCCCCAAAGGAATGCATTGATTTAGTCCAAATACCACTCACAAGGATGGAGTTGGATAGGAGTATTACAGCACCCATAATTATATGACACAGTGTTAATAGTACACCACAGCATGTCATTATTGTAGAAAATGAATAAGGTGAACTCATGATAAGAATAGAGAGAATCATTTTCTTATTTTTCTTAATAAGAAAAAAAAACAATTATATATATATATATAAACAATAAAGACAACACATACAGACATACATATATCAAATTACAAATACAACAAAATTCATGTAAGTTCAAGTTCCATCAATCATGATTATACTGCTGGGCTGGGTCACAATTTCTTTTCACTTCAATTTATGCAATTCTGATTATTTATTAATACTTGTATATATTTATATACATAGGCTACCTGCATAAATGCACCCACACTTACACTCACATATAGCCTACATACATACTGATCCGCCCATACACAGATTCACATGCACAAATATTCAAACTCCTACTTTATGGTTATCTACACATATCCGCATACATACATGTATATACACATACTGTATATAGTACATGCATACACACATATGATACATACAAGCACATACAGTACATAGATCCTCATAAGTATTATTAATTTGTATCAGAATCTCGACTTGTTTTTATCTACTTATTCTAAAAGAGTTGGGAGAATTATTTTCGCTAGCAAAATCTCATTCGATGATTCATTTAATTAAGCCTACTGCCAGCACGCACAATTAAATAAATATAATTTAATTGATTAGGGTAATAAGGCACTTAAAATTAGCCTATACATTTTCCCAACACTTATGCATTTAACTTGTCGGTGATGTTTTGCCATGCTTCTTGTCTTGCTCTTGCTGTTGTAGCGGTGTTGGATTATGCCGTTATTATATTTGTATAGTCTTCATAAGTTTGCATTCATCTCCTGTTCCTCTGCGGTGAAAAAAGCCACTCTTTCTTTTTGTTTCATGAAACTGTTAGAAAATCATGATTTTGATGAGCGACGCTTCCCCCTGTTAAAGTAGGACGGGCACGACACTGATTACTGAAGTCTGGTTCGAGTTAATGAGACTGTTTTAGCGCGAATCAGCCTTTGAGGAACCGAGATAGCCTGACTTCAATCTTCGGGTTAATTTAAGCTGGCTAATAGGACATTAGCTCGACTTAATTGAACCACGTACAAGGAACGGGGCCCTGGCCTGTGCCATCAAACCACTGCAACTGGTCCAGAATGTTGCCCCATGTCTGTTATTCAACCAACCCAAGTTCAATCATGTCACCCCTCTACTCACCTCTCTGCACTGGCTCCTTATCGTAGCACGCATCACATTTAAATCACTGGTGCTGGCTTATCAAGCTGCTAGGGGAACTGCTCCCTGCTACCTCCAGACACTCATCACACCCTACAACGCAGCCAGACCCATCTGCTCTGCCTCCTCTGGAAAACTGACTGCCCCATCCCTCCGGGCACCTGGCAGCCGTTCCTCGCGGTCTCACCTCTTCTCTGTCCTGACCCCTCGGTGGTGAAACGATCTTCCGCACTCGGTCAGGACTGCGGAATCACTGGCCATCTTCCACAAGAGACTCAAAACTAGGGCTGTTCCCGACTAAAACAAATCTTGGTCGACCAACAGTCGTCCGTCTTTTCCGATTAATCGATTGGTCGAAACTTTTTTTAAAATACAGTATATGACACACCCAATTTGTTTGAATAAATCCAGCAATATGCACACTGCATTTGTCTCATGTTTTATAACTTTATTAAATGAATGACACAAATGAGTAACAATAGGCTAATCACTTTATGGAGCTGGAGTTCCAAGATTACCTGAAAGAAAAAAAAACTGTTCATGCTTGCAGATTCTGCCGTTGCGCTTGTGAAGTTGCGGTATGGCCACATAATAGCTGATGCTTTTATTTGACCACAGCCAGAACACATTCTAATGCATAGGCTATGTTTTATTATTTAATTAACCAGGTTGGTCTCATTGGGATTTAAAATCTCATTTGCAAAAAAAATAGGCTAACAAATTAATTATCACACATAGCCTAATGTCTTAAATTGTAGCCTAAAACTGAACATAAAGTGGTTTCATGTTATGGCACAGGAACACTAGCTTGTCCAAATTTTTTGGCAAAAGGCTGCTCCACGTTTTATTAACGATAAACCCTGCCTTGGAAAATATCCGCTCGGACGGAGTGGAGGTGGCCGGAATGGAGCGGTGTTTCGCAGCTCTGGCCAGCTTCGGATACCTGTATTCATGTTTTCCCCACCAAGCTAGCGGTCCTGAATCCGGTCTTGCAGATAATCATTCATTTCGTCCTTGCTGTCAGCACCTTGGTCCTCTTTCAACTCATCTTCTCCATACAGCAGCATCTCGATGTCCCGCTGCTTGTCCGTTTTCCCTTTTTTTGGCACAGGTTACCCCTCTTCATCCGACGATGTTGTGTTTCGCTCTCCCGCAGCTTGCCCTTGCCCTGGCTGCTGTGCCGCGTTCAAACGGTCGGCCAGCTGGGAAACGCAGATGTAGGCTTCGTCCCGTTTTCCATCGTCAAGAAAAGGAAGTAGCTTGAAGCGGGGGTCTACAACTGCTGCTTGGACATACAGACTGCTCTCAAATAATCCATCATTTATCATCTGTGATCAATCTAGGTGTCTGCGAATCTAGGTGTTTGTGTGGAGATTTTTTTGTTGTTTTATTTTTCCGCGCGTTTGTTTGACCAAAACAAATCTCGGTCAACCAACAGCCCATCGACCAAACAATTGACCAGTCGACTAAATGGGGTCAGCCCTACTCAAAACCCACCTCTTCAGACTCCACAACCACTGACTCTGTATATTTACTCGTTGTCATCACCACTGCTTACATGTATAATACTGCATTTTGGAATATATATCTATGTGGAAGTTTGTCCAAAAATAAATAAATCATTAACTTTTTATCCCTTGTGTTACAGGTACGGTATCTAGCTGCGAACAATTATGTCTATTACTGTATCAGTTCACTGATCTCTTGCGCAAACAGTTATTGATCTTACCATGCATTAATGCACACCTTGTAAGTTGCTCTGGATAAGAGCATCTGCTAAATGTAAATGTAAATACAAGGGAGCATCCGTACCACTGCTCTGACTGTGGAAGGGATTTTCGCTTATCAAGAGAGCTTGAAATACACCAGCAAAAAGTTTCAGTGATTCTGTTCATCTGAAAACACACCAGAAAATTCATACTGTGGAGTGCCCGTATCATTGCTCCCTGTGTGGGAACGATTTTATGGTAGCAAGTGCTCTGAGCGCACACAAACAAACTCATACAGGGGAGCGCCCATTCCATTGCCCCTAGAGTAGTTTCATTTCAGTCCAGTGACCGTAGAAGCCACAAATGAACTCATACCACTGTGGGAAGAGCTATGGATTTTTGAGTTCTATGAGGAAACACTGATTTGTATTGACATTCATGAACTATTTAATATTAAGAAAATCTTTTTTATTCTTCAGGAAGTGCTGTCATGGATTAACATATATTTAAAAGTGTTTAAAATAACTGCATTGTTTTAAGTGCAATAGCATTATTTTCCATATCCTGTGTACACACTGATTACTGTTTACATTTACATTTTACATTTTCAGCATTTAGCAGACTGTTTCAGCTCCGATTATTTAACAGAATGGGCCCAATGGCTTCAAGCCGCTATAGCTCTCAGTATTGGTGAAATGTAAAGAGATCAGTACAGCAATTTATTAATCTGCTGAGGCGTGAATCAGTTTATCTATAAAGCCAGCTGGTATTTTTTCCTGTGCAGGCTGGGCCCCATGGCCTAGACATCCCAGCTTGAGAAACCGGGCTGCATCATTATCCAACTGGGATGAGGATCTGCTGAGATTCCAGTGGGCTATTCTAAACTGGAGAGAGAAAAAAGGTACATTTGTTTTAAAGAATGGAGAAAATTTTGAATGTAAGCAAAATAAGTGCAAGGCTCATCGTCCAGTCCTCTTGAGGTGAGTTTGGTAGTTTGCGTGGTTGGTCAATATGGGGCAAACTAATTCCCAGAGGCCGGCAATGATCCGCCTCCTCTAGATGGAACTCGCCCTCCTACTCTCTAGAGAAACCCTTCATGCTTCTCGGCGAGCTTGTGCCAGCTCACCCTCCCCCTGGGCCGAATAGCCAATCACCGCTCCCTATCGGGGTTCTCGGCTAGGGCTGGTGGTCTGGCATAGTCGGGTTTTGAACCGAGGCTTTAATAGGCAACTTGCATTTGCAAGTGAAAGCTTAGACCGTTGCGCTATCTGAGGCCCCTCCAGCCCCAGTGACTTGATATGGAATGACCCATTGATTCTCAATAAGATTATCACAAATATGAGTGAGTGCCTGTGTTAATCACCATTACTCTTAAGCTTATTGTCACTGTTGAACTTGGGTGTGAGCGTAGGACCAGCAAACATTTAACTGTAATGTTTAGTGCGGGAGTGCTGTGGTCTAGAAACGTTTCAGCTATGAGCTTTCCTTCAGAGCTCTGAAAAGGTAGCTACAATATGTTTTTTCGGTTTGTAACTTCAAACTTGTCCTACCACAATAAGGGCTCTCTGCTGTTGTCATTTACATTTACATTTTAAGCATTTAGCAGATGCTCTTATCCAGAGCGACTTTCAAGATGTGCATTAATACATGGTAGGAACAATCATAGTTTGCACAAGATCAGTGCTGTAATACAGCGATAGACATTGTTGTAGGCAGCTGCATACCATACCTGTAACACAGGGAAGGAAAAGGTTAGTCATTTATTTATATATATTTTTTATTAAATGAGGCAGAGATACATATACAAGGAGTGTTGAGCAAGTCGGCAGTGGTGGTGACAATTGGCTAGACGTACAGAATTCAGTGGTAGTGGAGTCTGAAAAGGTGGGTTTTGAGGCTCTTGTAAGATCACAAGTGATTCCGTGATTCTGACAGATTGCGGAAGGTTGTTCCACCACCAAGGGGTCAGGACAGAGAAGAGGCGAGACTGCGAGGAGCGGCTGCTGGGCGCCCGGAGGGATGGGACAGTCAGTTTGCCAGAGGGGGCTGAGCGGAGGGGTCTGACTGTGGTGTAGGGTGTGATGAGTAATATATATATATTCCATTTAGCATATGCTTTTTTTATCCAAAGCAACGTGTTTTAGAGATTAGAACTCTAGTGCCAACTGATACTGCTGTTGTGATTATGCGATAAAATGTCCTCATTCCCTTAGTTTTGGCTCAGTAATTAAATAATATTACAAATAAGAAATAACTCATTCCTGCCTTTACTTTGAAAATGTCCGCCATTATGTCACCGGAAGTCAATTCCATGTTTTCACTCGATACACACTTATTCGGTTGAATCTGGGGGTTGCAACATTAACTAGCCTCTTAGGAATAGGAAGCAGCGCAAACCTAACCATTTCGAGCCACGGTAAGCGTCTTCCTAAAAAAAAATATATATATACGCTTGCAACAAAGATTTAACTCATTACAAACCTACTCATTCAAATTTAGCAAAACCAACAGAGAAAACAGCATTGTAGCTAGCTATATTTTAGCAAATGTTTATTAACCGTCTGGTTGTACAACGAATTACTTACACAAGAAATGAGACGAATGAATGAATAAATCTAGTGCTATAACGTTAAATTACGACCAAATATTTGCTAAAAACTGCAGAAATTACTTTAGAAGTTGTGGTATAGTGCAAAACAATTGGTACGTAAGTCTCCATACACTGCGTAGCTTTACCCGTTGTTTTATAACGATCGTCTAACGTAGTACTGGATTCACTTTGCTCTGACCAGGTAACAGATGTTTTCCTTTTTCCGGAGTCAGTCGGTGAAACGTTAAATAGCGCTCAAATCTCTTACAGTATTTAAGTAATTTGTCGGAAAATAGTCACAGTCATATTACCTCGCTTATTTGAGATAGAAATGAAACCGGGCGGGAGATGATTGAATAGCAGGGGCGGCACTCTGTGTTTAACATTGGGGGGAGGGGTTTACATATTATAACTTTCGCACCCTAGTGATATCTTTGGTAAAACAGTGGAAGTAAAACCTAATTTTATGGGCAAAAGTTAGCTCATCATTTTATGTGAGTGCATGACTCCATTAATTTAAATCTTGAAAAGTTAGTTTGTTGTGCCAAGTGCAGAGTCACACACCCCTGTGCTGTAACAGTGCTAACTCTTCAAAGTTACAAGCTGATTTTCTCAACAGAATTCAGATTTGGCAAATAGGGTAACAGACCCTGCCACATCCTCTGATCGTCAGCTCACAACCTATGCTCCTTTTTGTCAAGTAAATGTATTATCAACACATATCAGTCTGGTTTTAGACCAAGACACAGCACCATCTCAGCTGCATCACTTGTTGAGAATGACATTGTGGGGTCATTTTATAAAAAAAGAACATTGTGTCCCATTATTTATAGATCTTTCAAAACCATTTGACACTGTGGATCATTCTTTGTCAATACTAAAGTTATCTGTCGTTGGATTAGACCAGGATGCATGTAATTGGTTCCATAACTACCTTGCAGATACAGTAGATCCCAGTGTATTACAGCTGATGGTATCCAGTTAAAATCTTTTGAAATAACTAAAGGAGTACTGCAGGGGTCTATTCTTGGTCTAATACTGTTTACATTGTATATAAATGATTGTAATGTAAGCAACTGTAGAACACATTTTTATGCAGAGGATATGACGATGTATGCTACTGCCTCCTCTATGACACAGGCCATCTCCAACCTTCAGCAAGCTTTTAATACAATACAAGTTGCCATTTTTAACCTCTAAATCCTTTATTGTATTCTATTTTGTTTGTTGTTTTTTATACGCTTGTTAACAGGGCTCTCCTGTAAAAGAGACCCAGTCTCAGTGAGACCTTCCCTGTCAAAATATAGGTTCATAATAATAATAATAATAATAATAATAACTTCAAAAAGGGTTTACAACTCATGCTCATAACTACACTGAGTTTTGCTGGTAGTCCAGAGTTTCCGTTAGAAAAAATTGGTGCCGGTCCACGTGTCCTGGAAGATTTCAATGTCCCGGACAAATCGGAGAAATTCCGGTCAAATATTATCTGTGTTTATTGAGCTTAAAAACAATTGATAGGCAGGCTATATAAAGAATGACATCATCAAGGCATGTAGATTTATAATATTTTTTATTGAAAAGTAGGCTACTTTTGCTTATACATTATATTTCAAATAAAATAAGTCCCGTCAATAGACTCACGTGCATAACGCTATTTTAAAAATAAATAAATCAATATTACGCTAGCATACGTTCGTTGGGGCAACACGTAAACACAAAGAATTTACTTCAGCTTTAGGCCTACATATTCTCATATAAAATAAAACAGAATAAAAACTATTTGCAAACAAACCAAAAGTTACATGTAGGCCCATCTGGCTCATAACATTTTAATTACGGCGTGCTGCTGCCGACTTGAAATCAAATAATTTCCGTTCGCTACAGACCTTTTCTCAGATAAAATAAAATTGAATAAAAACTATTTGAAAACAAACAAAAAAAAAAATAACCTATTGCTGGCTCATATGATTTTACTTCTTCCAGACGCTGGCAGACTGACTGCCCCATTTCGCAGCAGTGAAACGCGTGTCAGCTGAATCACCATCTTAAAATCAAAAAAGGTGCCATCTAGTGTCTTCTCTCCACTCTTTATTTAAAAAATAAATAAATAAAAAAAAAAAAAAAAAAAAAATTAAATTTTGTAAACATTGTAAAATACCTTTTCCTTGCACGCAGATGCCTGCATAAGCCTTGTGACCTTGTCCTCCCTCTGGATAAGAGCGTCTGCTAAATGCTTAAAATGTAAATGTAAAATGTACCTTGTCCTCCCCAAGGCGACTTCGCTGCGCTGTTTTGATTCGGTTCTGCAAAGAGAACCCTCTCTCTGCTGGCACACTGGAGACGGGGATCAAGCAGGCTACCTTGGCCAGTTTGGCCCACTCGGGATAGATTTCGCTTAAATCCCTGATGAGGACTTCGCAGGCCGTTGAGAAATTCAAGCCTCCATAACCGCGGAGTGCTGTCATCACAGCGATGGCATCTCGTTGCGCGCTTGTGGCATCGATGAGAGGGGCTGTGGCTGGTGCTGACTCGTCCTCGCTGGTAATTTCTCTGCCAAAATGACCAATAATGGTTCGGATGGCTGGTTCAGCATATTCCTGAAGCGCTGAGGGATGAATCAGTGATATTTTTATGAAAAGCCAATACACAACTTTAAACAACTTATATGACAAAATGGCATCGACAGCCAGATTAACTGAAAAGTAGGAATGTTTAAATGTTATCCTGTTATTTTTAAGAAATAACACACGAGAGGGAGTGCTTTATCGTGGTTATTGGCACGGCTGTGCTGCGGCATAGGCACGACACGAAGCGGAGTAATGATTAATTATTATTATTATTAATATGATCGGCCGTACATTTCGCGATATAGGCGAGCATTTTAGGTTGTTCAAAAAGGATTTAAAGAATGATGCTATGCCTTTTGCAACAAACTAAATCAAATAGGCTTCTACTTACCACCCTGTGTCTGTGGGTATCGGGAGGGGTTCAGAAGGACATCGAAGCAGTTAAGTAGATCCAGGGAATCTTCAGGGAATCGGTCGTGTAAAGCATCTATTAGATGTTGAATGTAGCGTGCTCGGGCATTTTTGAAAGCCTGAACGGACCTGTCACCTGCATGTGTCACTTTCACATCCTTGTACATGCCTTCTTGGCAATCCGCCTGGAACCTCTCTTCTTCTGGACCTGGGGCATCTCGTAACTGTGTTAGTGCCGTGACTGATGCGTGAACCATTGGTCGGATTGTGGCCAGATTGACGTCGTCTTTCTGGAAAACCAAATTCAGTTTGGTCATCACCGGTAGCACATCAGCCAGTGCATGAGTCAAGGCGATGAAGCAGTACAGCTGGATTTGACCCAGGATGCCTTGGGCTTGGGCATTTCCTCCCACAGCCTCTTTATTTAACTCAATCACCAGAGCAGGCCAGTTACGTTTGATACCCTCCACTGCCCTGTGCAAGGATAGCCAGCGGACAGCGCACGGCTGCTTTAGGCTCGTCATGTCTTCATTGCTGAGCGCTGCTGTCAGTTGATGGAGGTGATTGGTCCTGCTGGCTGAGTGCTTGTAAAAGGAGTAAACAGAGGCAATTGTGCGCTTGTAGGCTCCTACCTGGTCCACAGCTTTTGCAGCATCTAGCGCGGCCAGCGCAGCTCGGTGGGCACCACAGTGCACCTGAATGGAAAACGCACTCTCTTTTTTCAGAAGAGCACCAACTCCAGCACGCTTCCCCATCATTACACTGGCCCCATCCGAGCCCAGGCCAATGACGTGGGATAGCTCCACATTCCTCTCGCGGAGCACCTCAACCACTTTGTCAAATATACACCGTGCGGTCCCGGAGTGCACATCATAATTGCCCAGAAAACACGTCTCAACTCTTCCTTTTATTTCCAACTTGACGTATATAATCAGCTTCTTGTCCACAGTGATATTTACCGTCTCATCAATGATAAGTCCGATGAAGTCACTCCCCTTTAGCTTGTCATCCAGCTGCTTCACCACAACATCTTCCAGTGCCTTTTCCATGTCAACGGAGTCGCTGTGCCGGTAAATGCCCTCACACGAGACAAAATCCGGAGCCTTAACTGCTCTCAGTAGGTCAGTCAACCCCACATACTGATGACATGCGATGTCATTTTTGGCCATGTGAAACACAACTTGTAGCTGAGAGCACAGCTTCTTGTCGGACGTTTCGTTAGCCTTCTCACAGTGGCCTTTCATTGCGGTTTGCTGTTGTGTTAAATTGCCCGCCGATACGTGGTCACTGCACTGGCTGTGCTCAGTGAGAGCCGAGATCCTCATGTTCGTTGCTCCTCTGGTGAATCCATTCTTCCTCCCCGATTTCTCGCAGTGTGAGCAAAACATTTTTTCTTCCCCATCTATAATGTCGCACCTCAGCCAGGGGAATTTGCTTTTCCATTCGGGCCTGAACGCTCGACATTTTTGTTTCTTTTCGGCTGGAGCCACGGCATCAGCGGTCTCCGTGACTTCAGACTGTATCTCAGACTCATCATCATTATTGTTATTAAACCTGCTTGGTTTCAGAAAATACTTCTTAAGGGTTGCTTGTTTGGCCATGTCTGATCTCTCTCGGTCGTCGCTGTTTGCCGCCGTTTTATGGTTGTTAGGCAGGCTACGGCATTCAATCCGAGCGCGCGCTTTATCAGAGTGACGCAACAATGAAACAAATGTAACGATTATTTTGTCCATCGCATAGGCTCCCGCTAGCCTATAGCCGACACATTCATTAAAAAAATGAAGATTCATTTTTAATAGAAGGATATGTGGAAATTTAATTTTAGCCTGTTTTAATACAATTCAAATTGTGCTTAGAGGGAATTATTTTCACCGGACATTATGACCGGAGAGATTTAAATATGTCGGACTTCAACAGATTTTCCCGGTCAAAAACCGGCAATTACCGGATAACGGAAACTCTGGCTGGTACCTCATCTTCCTACATTTATGAAACAAATGCATTTTTATATCACATAATAGGGTTATCATTGACTCATTTTACATTACTGTACTTCTCAAACTTGTGTTTAATATGAACATGGGCACACACTGTAAAGCACTGAGCAGTAACATGTAGCATGTCCTTGGTCAAGAGCAGAACTTGATTCTGTCCAAAATTTCAGTAGTTTTTAATTTGGTGTTCCATTATTTTGTCTACCCCCTGTTTTGGGTGGTGGCCCAATGCTCGAGTTTGTGCACCAACTGAATTAACTGAATAACTTTTGACTGGCCCAATGAACTGCATTCCATTGACTGAAAATGTTGTTAATTCTCACACTTCACTGCCTGTCTACACACAGGAGATCGTTAATGACCTAGCTAGCTAATTTGTAAACAAATGCATCTCTAGGATTATTGCAACATTATTATTCAGGGTTAAGAACAAAAGGTTGTGCTACAAGTACAAAAATATGTGTATAAATTCTCTTCCAGCTCTGTGAATGACTATATCCTCCCCTCTCTGTCCTTCCTTTTAGAAGAGCGGTGGATGGAATCTGGACTGGAACTTTTAGGTCCCACCTCCTCAGGTTTAGACATGAAGACAGAACCTGTGATTGATGGTGTAGATTACACAGATTTGGAGCTCAGGTCAAGTCTGAAAACTGAAGACCTGGAGGAGGAGACGGAGTGGAAGACAGGACATGGGATGGACGGGGAGGAAAAATACATTCTGTCCAACATAAAGAAGGAGGAGGATGAAGGCTGGGAGAGACCGAGTGAGGAGATGAAGAGTGAGGATGGAGTGAAAGATGAAGGGGTAATGGAACTCTGGCTGAAGCAGGAAAAAGAGAGCGGAGATGAAAGAGTGAAGGATGAACCTGATCAAAATGCCCAAATGGACAGAGGGATGAAGAATGGAGGACAATCTGACTCTGATATACTACCCTGTAATTACTTTCTGACTTTTATTTGAAGATTTCTGTAAACATTTTCTATGTTTTTCTCAGTTGTGTTCGTGTCCGCATACATCCATATTTCTTACATTTATATTTGTCTCACATGACTTGCTCTCTTCTCAGGTAAGACTGGTGGGGCATTGTCTCAGGTCTTTGCCTCCTCCCAGTGCTCATTCCTTCATGCGGAAGAAGTGAAGCTTCACCAGCATATTGAGGGGGTTCCTCCAAATGAGCACAGCATGATCTGGAGGTCTGGAGGAAGCAGAGCAGAGAACCCACCACCTCCCAGCATTGTACGTCAGCACCCCGCACCCCCAAAGACAATCTCCATCCTGACACAGTCCAACACAGACACTCATGGGTCCCACACATGCTCCCAGTGTGGAAAGCAATATAGACATCTGTCACAACTGACGAAACACCAACAACGATGCCATACTGCAGATAATCCGTACCAATGCTCCCAGTGTGGGAAGAGTTTCAAACACTCTAGTACTCTGACAATACACCAGAGAACTCATACAGGGGAGCGCCCATATCACTGCTCCCTTTGTGGGAAGAGTTTCAGTCAGTCTTATGATCTGAAAACACACCAGAGAACTCATACAGGGGAGCGCCCGTACCACTGCTCCCAGTGTGGGAAGAGTTTTAGTCAGTCTTATGATCTGAAAACACACCAGAGAACTCATACAGGGGAGCGCCCATACCACTGCATTGACTGTGGAAAGAGTTTCAGTGAATCGAGTACTCTCAAATCACACCAGAGAACTCATACAGGGGAGCGCCCATATCACTGCTCCCAGTGTGAGAAGAGTTTCAAACACTCTAGTAGTCTAAAATCACACCAGAATACTCATACTGGGGAGCGCCCGTACCACTGCTCTGACTGTGGGAAGAGTTTCAAACAGTCCAGTAGTCTTACAATACACCAGAGACATTCTCTGTGGCTCAGTGGAGCGCACGTACCACTGCACTGGTTGTGGAAAGAGTTTCAGTGAATCGGGTATTCTGAAAATCACATTCACAGAGAACTCGCTTTGGGGAGCGCCCTGCTAAATGGTGTCTGCTCATCAGTGTGGGAAGAGTTTCAGTCAGTCTTGTGATCTGAAATCACACCAGAGAATTCATACAGGGGAGCGCCCGTTCCACTGCTCTGCCTGTGGGAAGAGTTTCAAACAGTCCAGTAGTCTTACAATACACCAGAGAACTCATACAGGGGAGCGCCCGTACCACTGCTCTGACTGTGGGAAGAGTTTCAAACAGTCCAGTAGTCTTACAATACACCAGAGAACTCATACAGGGGAGCGCCCATACCACTGCTCTGACTGTGGGACGAGTTTCAGTCGGTTTGATCGTCTGAAATCACACCAGAAAACTCATACAGGGGAGCGCCCGTACCACTGCTCTACTTAGTTGTTGCTTGCCATGTCCCAAGAATTTCATTGTTCAGAATGACCTTGTGTTATACTGTGCACTTGACAAATAAAACACTTTGACATTTTGACACTAACTGTGGGAAGAGTTTCAAAGATAATTCATATGGGGAGCGCCCATACCACTGCTCCCAGTGTGAGAAGAGTTTCAAGCTTTTTTGTGATTGGCACATTTTTGACACTGTCGGTGATGTGGAGAACATTAGCAAAGCCGCTGCATGCCGTGCTGTTCGGAAGGTTTATTTGGCGCTCAATAAATGTATCAACGTGTTCATTACATTCCCTGGCCATGTCAGAGTAAATGCAATCAAAGAGGGCTTTTATGGAATTGCAAGTAATTTAGTTATTCAATATTTGACCATTTAATGAAAATGCATTCTTATCACCATTTTTCATTATGGAGCTTACAACATTATTATGCAGAGTTTCCCAACGTCATTGGCGCAGTGGACTGCACTCAGATCCCCATCAAATCGCCCTCCGGCCCAAACGAGGCAGATTTTGTGAATCGAAAAGGCTTTTACAGCATTAATGTGCAGGTACTTATGACATCATTTTCCTCGAAAATTACATTGTTCTAGAACAAATAATTGTTTTTATAACAATCATATGCCTGTCTTTGACAATAGGGGTCATGGACCTTGCAATTGCCTGCTGTAGACTACCCATGTACTGTACAATACCCATGACTTGACCTCAATTAATCTTAGATGATCTGTGACTCCACCTGCCTCATCATTAATGTTGAGGCCAAGTGGCCAGGCTCTGTCCACGACTCCAGAATATTCAGAGAGTCTACAGCCGTGGCCAAAAGTTTTGAGAATGACACAAGTATTGGTTTTCACAAAGTTTGCTGCTTCAGTGTTTTTAGATCTTTTTGTCAGATGTTACTATGGTATACTGAAGTATAATTACAAGCATTTCACAAGTGTCAAAGGCTTTTATTGACAATTACATTAAGTTTATGCAAAGAGTCAATATTTGCAGTGTTGACCCTTCTTTTTCAAGACCTCTGCAATTTGCCCTGGTATGCTGTCAATTAACTTCTGGGCCACATCCGGACTGATGGCAGCCCATTCTTGCATAATCAATGCTTGGAGTTTGTCAGAATTTGTGGGTTTTTGTTTGTCCACCCGCCACTTGAGGATTGACCACAAGTTCTCAATGGGATTAAGGTCTGGGGAGTTTCCTGGCCATGGACCCAAAATGTCGATGTTTTGTTCCCCGAGCCACTTAGTTATCACTTTTGCCTTATGGCAAGGTGCTCCATCATGCTGGAAAAGGCATTGTTCGTCACCAAACTGTTCTTGGATGGTTGGGAGAAGTTGCTCTCGGAGGATGTTTTGGTACCATTCTTTATTCATGGCTGTGTTCTTAGGCAAAATTGTGAGTGAGCCCACTCCCTTGGCTGAGAAGCAACCCCACACATGAATGGTCTCAGGATGCTTTACTGTTGGCATGACACAGGACTGATGGTAGCGCTCACCTTTTCTTCTCCGGACAAGCTTTTTTCCAGATGCCCCAAATAATCGGAAAGGGGATTCATCAGAGAAAATGGCTTTACCCCAGTCCTCAGCAGTCCAATCCCTGTACCTTTTGCAGAATATCAGTCTGTCCCTGATGTATTTCCTGGAGAGAAGTGGCTTCTTTGCTGCCCTTCTTGACACCAGGCCATCCTCCAAAAGTCTTCGCCTCACTGTGCATGCAGATGCACTCACACCTGCCTGCTGCCATTCCTGAGCAAGCTCTGCACTGGTGGTGCCCCGATCCCGCAGCTGAATCAACTTTAGGAGATGGTCCTGGCGCTTGCTGGACTTTCTTGGGTGCCCTGAAGCCTTCTTCACAACAATTGAACCTCTCTCCTTGAAGTTCTTGATGATCCGATAAATGGTTGATTTAGGTGCAATCTTACTAGCAGCAATATCCTTGCCTGTGAAGCCCTTTTTGTGCAAAGCAATGATGACTGCACGTGTTTCCTTGCAGGTAACCATGGTTAACAGAGGAAGAACAATGATTTCAAGCACCACCCTCCTTTTAAAGCTTCCAGTCTGTTATTCTAACTCAATCAGCATGACAGAGTGATCTCCAGCCTTGTCCTCATCAACACTCTCACCTGTGTTAACGAGAGAATCACTGACATGATGTCAGCTATTCCTTTTGTGGCAGGGCTGAAATGCAGTGTAAATGTTTTTGGGGGATTAAGTTCATTTTCATGGCAAAGAGGGACTTTGCAATTAATTGCAATTCATCTGATTACTCTTCATAACATTCTGGAGTATATGCAAATTGCCATCATAAAAACTGAGGCAGCAGACTTTGTGAAAATTAATATTTGTGTCATTCTCAAAACTTTTGGCCATGGGTGTACACTGTGCCACGGCTTCGAGCAAGGTATAGCAAA
>JAINUG010001460.1:0-22284 GCA_029706075.1 Aldrovandia affinis
GTGTTGAACAAGTAGACAGTGAAGACAATTGAGCTAGATGGACAGAGATCAGGAGTAGTGGAGTCTGAAGAGGTGGGTTTTGAGTCTCTTGTGGAAGATTGGAAGTGGGATTCCGCAGTCCTGACCGATTGCGGGAGGTCGTTTCCACCAACGAGGGACCAGGACAGAGAAGAGGCGAGACCGCGAGGAGCGGCTGCCAGGCGCCCGAGGGATGGGGCAGTCAGTCTGCCAGCGGAGGCGGAGCGGAGGGGTCTGGGCGGGGTGTAGGGGCGTGATGAGTGACTGGAGGTATGGGGCAGTACCTCTGGCCGGAAAAGCAAGCACCAGTGACTTGAATCTGATGCGTGCTGTGATGGGGAGCCAGTGCAGAGAGGAGAGTAGATGGGTGACGTGGGTGAACTTCAGCTGGTTGAACACCAGGTGAGCAGCAGCGTTCTGGACTAGTTGCAGTGGCTTGATGGCACAGGCCGAAAGGCCTGCCAGCAAGGAATTGCAGTAGTCCAGACGTGAGATCACCAGGGCCTGGACCAGGAGTTGAGTGGCCTCTTGGGTGAGGAACAATCGGATCCTCCGGATGTTGTGAGGGAGAAACGGCAGGTCCGAGTGATCGCTGCAATATGGCTCGAGAAGCACAGCTGGTTGTCCAGGGTCACTCAAGGCTCCTGGCAGACTGAGACGGAGACACTATGGAGCCTTCCATGGTGATTGACGCATCAATCGTCGGGGGAGCCCTTCGCAGGGAAGAAGAGCAGCTCTGTCTTCCCCAGGTTCAGCTTCAGGTGGTGGGTGGACATCCATGCGGAGATGTCAGCCAAGCATGCAGGGATCCGTGCCGGGACCTGGGTGTCAGATGGAGGGAAGGAGAGAAAGAGTTGAGTGTCATCAGCATAACAGTGATAGGATGTGACGACCGTGATAAGGACCCAGACGCAGATCAGGAATTTGGCAAAAGAGAAGTTTATTGGAAAGCAGGGGTCAAAACCAGGAATCAGATAATGGCAAAGGTACAAAATCACAAGGCAAAAGGGAGGTCCGAGAAAACAGTAATAAGGTCAAAACAGGCAGGCAGAAAGGCAAACAAACAGAATCGCAAGGCAGGCTCGGGGTAGTCAACAGAAGGGTAGTCTCGGAAAAATCTATAAACACTGGCTTCGGAAAAGTAGGCTCAGGGAATAAGAATCAACGTACTGACACGGAAGAAATGAAAACACTGAACATATATACTGGGAGACACAATGGAAATCAGGTGAGACAATGAGAGAGAGAGAAACAGGGAAAACATGGGAATCGATAATTAAATAACAAGGGGAAACGCAAGACACGGACTGGGAAACATACAAACATATAGACAATAAACGACCTGGGAGAACAGGCAGACACGTGCATAGTAAAAGGGGAGGAACGCAAAGAGAAACGTTGCGTGCGTATGAAAGAGAGAATGGAGAGGCTAACAGGGATAGGATAATGAGAGAGAATGAACGATAGTCAGAAGCGTGAGATAATTAGTGATTAGTAGTGTTAGTAACTAAATCTAAATCCCTAACGTTAGTAGATTAGTTAGTTAGTACTGTACACATCTAACTAATATATACAAAGTGCGATCAAGAAAGTAGGAAGGAAGAAAACGAGAAAATAAGCGAATGCGGAAAAACCCGAAATTTAAACACCTGAAGTGCATGACAAGACAGGGAGTGGATCACGAACTAAGACGGAACAGAAACAGACAGGGAGCGGGACGTGACAGAACAATGAAAACACAATACAGAATAACAAATAATAAAGGGAACAGATGAAACATAAACAACACCAAAAACCACAGAACAGGGACTCAGAATATAACAGGACCCCCAAAGGAACGCCCCATGGCGTTCTAACAGGGGGCACAAAAACAAAAACAGAAAAACAGGAAAAGCAGGGGGAAGCCAGACAGACAAGGGTCAAAACACAGGGTGGGAACAGGGTCAAAACACATGGCAGGATCTCAGAAAGGCAAGGGGCAAAGCACGGGACAGGAACTCAGACAGGCAGGGGGCAAAACAAGGAGCAGGATCTCAGACAGGCAAGGGGGGCAAAAGGCACGGGCAAAACACAGAGCAGGATCTCAGACAGGCAAGGGGCAAAACACGGAGCAGGATCTCAGACAGGCACGGGTCAAAACACTGGACAGAATCTCAGACAGGCAGGGTCAAAACACTAGACAGAATCTCAGACAGGCAGGGTCAAAACACTAGACAGGATCTCAGACAGGCCTAGACACTTGAAAGTCTCTGATCAGTGTCTTGTCCAAAATGAAACGGGAAGGAACCCAACTTCTTTCCTCGGGACCGTAGCCCTCCCAATCCACGAGATATTGGAGACCACGGCCCCGACGACGAACGTCCAGAAGCTTGCTCACAGTATAAGCCTCTCCCCCATCAATAAGACGGGGGGGAGGGGGTGGCTCAGGGACGGGACACAAAGGGTGGGTAACCAGGGGTTTGAGGCGGGAAACATGGAAAGTGGGGTGAATTCTTCTCATGGTGTGAGGTAATTTTAATCTAACTGCAGTGGGACTGATGATTCTAATTATGGGGAAGGGACCAATAAATCGGGGTGCGAGCTTACGATGGTCCATTTTGAGGGGAATGTCCCTGGTGGTCAGCCAGACCCGTTGTCCCACACGATAACGGGAGCCTTGGAGCGTCCTTTGTCCGCAGTCTCCTTCATACGGGCACTGGCTCGGAGAAGGTTGCGTCGTGTGAGGTTCCAGGTGCGGAGACATCTACGGACGAAGAGCTGAGCAGAGGGGACTCCCACCTCCTCCTCCTGGCTGGGAAACAAAGGTGGTTGGTAACCCAGGGAGCATTCAAAAGGGGACATACGGGATGAGGAAGAGGTTTGGGAGTTGATGGCATACTCTGCCCAGGGAAGTTGTTGGCTCCATGAGGAGGGGCTTTGAGAGCACAAACAGCGCAGAACCGTCTCAATGACCTGATTAGCCCGCTCTGTCTGGCCATTAGATTGGGGATGAAAACCAGAAGAAAGACTAACTGATGAACCCATCAGTAAACAAAAAGCTTTCCAAAACTTGGCGATAAACTGGGGACCTCTGTCGGAAACAATATTATTAGGGATACCATGCAACCGAAAAACGTTTTGGATAATGAGTGTGGCTGTCTCCTTAGCAGAGGGAAGTTTGGGTAAAGGAATAAAATGAACAGCCTTAGAAAAACGATCAATAATAGTAAAAATGGTGGTGTTGTTGTTGGAGGGGGGCAAACCAGTGATAAAGTCAAGAGCTATGTGGGACCAAGGGCGGTGAGGGATAGGTAGGGGCTGTAATAAACCAGAGGGATGCTGATGAGGGGTCTTGTTCTGGGCGCAGACAGAGCAGGCGGAGACAAAATCCTTGATGTCTTGGGACATGGCTGGCCACCAGAAACGTCTCTGAATAAATGTGATGGTTCTCCGAATACCCGGGTGACAGGAAAGTAGAGAAGAATGACCCCACTGCAGAACACGAGAGCGAACAGGCTTGGGAACATATAAACAGTTAGTGGGACAGCGACTGGGGCCAACCTCCCCTTTCTGAGCAGAGCGAACCGTATTCTCAATGTCCAGTTGAAGGGAGTTAATACAACAGTGTTGAGGAAGAATAGTGTCAGGATCAGGAGAACTGGAGGGGGATTCGAATCGGCGGGAGAGGGCATCCGGTTTAGTGTTCTTGGAGCCGGGGCGATAAGACAGGGTAAAATTAAATCTAGCAAAAACAGGGACCAACGGGCCTGACGGAATTAAGTCTCTTGGCGGTTTGTAGGTACTCCAAATTCTTATGGTCAGTCCAAACCAGGAAAGGCACTTGGGCACCTTCCAGCCAATGCCTCCACTCCTCCAAGGCAAGTTTAACGGCAAGTAGCTCCCGATTGCCAATGTCATAATTCTGTTCCGTGGAGCTGAGCCGGTGGGAATAAAAGGCGCATGGGTGTACCTTGTTATCCTTAGGAGACCGTTGCGAGAGAATGGCACCCACTCCGATATTGGATGCATCAACCTCCACGATAAATTGAGCAGTGGAGTCCGGATGAATGAGGATGGGATCAGACGTGAAGTGCTGCTTGAGAGCGTGGAAGGCTTCATCTGCTCGGGATTCCAATCGAACCGAATCTTGATCGAGGTGAGGGCTGTGAGGGGTGCTGCCAGGGTGCTGTAATTCCTGATGAACCTTCTGTAGAAGTTAGCGAATCCCAAGAATCGTTGCAACTCTTTGCGACTCACCGGCGGGGCCAGTCCAGAACGGCTTTGATCTTCTGAGGATCCATCTGGAGGCTCCCGGCCGAGATGATATAGCCAAGGAAGGTGGTAGTCTGGCAGTGGAACTCACATTTCTCGGGCTTCACAAACAGTCTGTTCTCCAGGAGACGCTGAAGAACACTGCGAACGTGAATAACATGATCATTAAGGTTCTCAGAAAAAATCAAAATGTCATCTAAATAGACAAACACAAACTGATTTATAAAGTCCCTTAAAACATCATTGACCAAGGCTTGGAAGACTGCTGGGGCGTTGGTTAAGCCGAACGGCATAACTAAATACTCCCAGTGACCCGTAGGAGTATTAAAAGCAGTCTTCCACTCGTCCCCCTCACGAATGCGCACCAAGTGGTAGGCGTTGCGCAGATCCAACTTGGTGAAGATCGTGGCTCCTTGTAGCTGTTCAAAGGCTGAGGTCATGAGGGGGAGAGGGTAGCGATTCTTAACGGTGATGTCATTAAGAGCTCGGTAGTCGATGCACGGGCGAAGAGACCCGTCCTTCTTGCCCACGAAGAAAAACCCCGCACCGGCAGGTGAGGAAGAAGGACGAATGATGCCAGCGGCCAGTGACTCCTGAAGATAATCATTCATGGTCTCGGTCTCGGGGCGGGACAAGGAAAACAGGCGCCCGGGGGGTGGTACCAGACAGGAGATCGATGGCGCAATCATAGGGACGGTGGGGGGGCAGACAGGTGGCTCGGGATTTGCAGAAAACCTCCTTGAGGTCCAGGTACTCGGAAGGAATAGCAGACAGATCAGAAAGCTTCTCGGGATAACGGGAACTCGGGACGGAAGAGTGGGCCTGATGCAGGCAGTGAGAGGAACAGTGTGGGCTCCAACCCACAATCCTGTGACTGTTCCACTCCACGGAAGGGTTATGGCGCACTAGCCAGGGATGACCCAGAACAATAGGAGCATGAGGAGAGTCAATAATGTGCAAGCTTATTCTCTCCTGATGGTTGCCGGAGATGCGCAATGTCAGAGGGGAACTGATCTGGGTAATCTGGGCCAGTCTTTGCCCATTGAGTGAGTTAGCGATAAGAGGGCGTGACAGGCTGAAACCGGAATCCCCCACTTAGCGACCACACCAGCATCAATAAAGCTTTCCTCAGCTCCTGAGTCGATGAGAGCAGTGGTCTCTCGCTTCTCACCCTCCCACTCAATAGTAACCGGCAGGCAGGTCCGTTGTTTGGAGGAGCGATCAATAGGAATGACACCCACTAGTGCTCCTCTCTTAACTAGTGGGCGTTGGCTTCTTAATGGACAGTTGGGGATGAAGTGCCCTGACTCCCCGCAGTAAAGGCAGGACCTCGTCGCCATCCTGCGGTCACGCTCCTGACGGGAAAGACGAGCCCGATCCAACTGCATAAGTTCAGGATCCGGGATAGGTGAGGGAACTGCTCTGGGATGGCTGTTGACTCTGGCAGGCCGCCTGAATCCGACCGTCTCAGGCCCTGGAACAACCCCGGAGCTACGAACGGCGGCGCTCCTGAAGCCTGGAGTCTACTCGGATGGCCAGACTGACGAGGCTCCTGAAAGACTCAGGTAGATCACGGGTCAGGACCAGTCCTGAGACGAGGATAGCCCAAAGATAAAAGCGTCATACAACGCCTTCCTTCCCCAGCCACAGGAGTTGGCCAAAGTCTGAAACTGGATAGCGTAGTCCGAGACCGACCCGCCCTCCTGGCGTAGGTAGAGCATCTCCCGGGCAGCTTCGTGACCATGCTTAGACCGATCGAAGACCCTTTTCATCTCCTCGGAAAACGAGCTGAAATCCTGGCAGTAGGGAAAGGACCCCTCCCACGCAGTAGTAGCCCAGGTCTTGGCACGACCGGTCAGTTGCGTGATGACGTAGGCAACCCTGGAGATGTCGCTGGGAAACGTAGATGGCTGCAAACGGAAAATAAGCTGGCACTGAGTCAGGAACGCACGACAACCGCCCGGTTCACCTGCGTACCTCTCCGGAGGAGGCAGACGGGGTTCGTGCACCGGCGCAGAGGGAAACCCGGGTTGAGGTGTGGGGTTATGA
This sequence comes from Aldrovandia affinis, assembly GCA_029706075.1. Taxonomy (NCBI): domain Eukaryota; kingdom Metazoa; phylum Chordata; class Actinopteri; order Notacanthiformes; family Halosauridae; genus Aldrovandia; species Aldrovandia affinis. The sequence goes on from JAINUG010001460.1 coordinate 6,319, forward strand.
GTCGGAGCCCGCAGCATCAGGGTGAGTTCCGTCAAACTGGAGGTGAGGGTCTGCAGATGTTGGGTGACCGTCTCCAGATGTTGCTGATGCCGTCCGAGCATGACACCTTGCTGCTCGAGAGCAAAGCGGAGCTGGTCTGGATCTGCTGGGTCCATCTTGGTCAGTACGTCCTGTGACGACCGTGATAAGGACCCAGACGCAGATCAGGAATTTGGCAAAAGAGAAGTTTATTGGAAAGCAGGGGTCAAAACCAGGAATCAGAGAATGGCGGAGGTACAAAATCACAAGGCAAAGGTCCGGAAAACAAAATCAAAACAAGGCAGAAAGGCAAACAAACAAAATCGCAAGCACACAGAAGGGTAGTCTCGGAAAATCTATGAGTAGGCTCAGGGAATAAGAATCAACACTGAACGGAGAAATGAAAACACTGAACATATATACTGGGAGACACAATGGAAATCAGGTGAGACAATGAGGAGAGAGAGGAGAACACAACGCAAGACACGGACACTGAAGCATACAAACAAATAGACAATAAACAACCTGGGAGAACAGGCAGACATGTGCATAGTAAAGGGGAGTACGCAAAGAGAAACGTTGCGTGCGTATGAAAGAGAATGGAGAGGCTAACAGGGATAGGATAATGAGAGAATGAACGATAGATAGAAGCGTGAGATAATTAGTGATTAGTAGTGTTAGTAACTAAATCTAAATCCCTAACGTTAGTAGATTAGTTAGTTAGTACTGTACACATCTAACTAATATATACAAAGTGCGATAAAGAAAGTAGGAAGGAAGAAAACGAGAATATAAGCGAATGCGGAAAAACCGGAAAGTAAACGACCGAAGTGCATGACAAGACAGGGAGTGGATCACGAACTAAGACGGAACAGAAACAGACACGGAGCGGGACGTGACAGAACAATGAAAACACAATACAGAATAACGAATAACGAAAGGGAACAGATGAAACATAAACAACGACCAAAAACCACAGAACAGGGACTCAGAATATAACAGGTAGTTAGAGATGACAGCAGGATTCAGAGAGGGTTTTTGAGGAGGGAGGGGACAGAGCCAGAGGAAAGAGAGGAGTTAATGACATTGGAGACAAGGGGGAGGATGTCCATAGCAATGGACTGGAAGAGGGGGAAGGAATGGGATCAAGAGGGCAGGTGGTGGGACGGTGAGAGAGAACAAGTTGAAGGATGTCTGAGTTAGGAAGGGGCGAGAAGGAGGACAGAGGGGGTGGGAGGTTTAGGTAGCGAGATGGGTGAGGGAGAGGTTGGGGGAAGGAGTTGCGAATGACAACGACCTTCTCGTGAAAGAAGGATGAGAAGTCATCGGCGGTTAGAGAGGAGGGGGTGGGGGAGGAGGAGGGGTGAGGAGGAGAGGAAAATGTAGAATAGAGTTTACGTGGGTTGGAAACAGAAGATTGAATCTTAGAAAGGAAGAATGCAGACTTAGCAGAGGAGAGGTTAGAGGAGAAGGAAGCCAGGAGTGTGTGGAAATCAGACAGAGCTACAGGGGATTTGGATTTTCTCCATTTCCTTTCTGCCGCTCGCAGTGTCAGTCGGTTAGCCCGAATGGAATTGGTTAGCCAGGGGCGGGGGACGGAGACGAGCAGGTTTAGTGGATAGAGGACAGAGTGAGTCAAAGGAGGAGGAGAGAGAGGAAAGTAGGGTGGATGATGCTTCCTCAGCAGGTAGCTGAGAGAAGGCATCAGTAGGGGGAAGGGAAGATAGGACAGTAGCTGACAGGGCAGCGGGGGAGAGAGAGCGGAGGTTGCGACAGACAAGGACAGTGGGAGCAGGTGAAGATGGTTTAGGCACAGAGGGGAGGGGGAGGGAGAAACACAGAAAGCAATAGTCAGACACATGTAGAGGCGGTACCGTAATGTTGGGTGAGGCGCAGTTCCTGGTGAAGACCAGGTCCAGTTGGTTACCGGCCTTGTGGGTGGATGGGGATTCAGCCACGGTGAAGTCAAAGGACTGAAGCAGGGGGAGGAATGCAGAGGCCTGAGAGGTCTCCAGCGGCAGGTTGAGGTCACGAGGAGTAAGACGGGAGTGCCATCCTCAGGGAAGGAACTGAGGAGGGCATCCATCTCGTCTGTTCCCAGTGGATAAAGAACAATGATGTGCAAGATGTGCAGTTTGGATGGAACAGTGACAGTGACAGCATGAAATTCAAAGGAGGAGGGTGAAAAGTGAGGAAGAGGAACAATACCAAATCTCCACAGGGGGGAGATCAGTATACCTGTCCCTCCACCTCTACCTGAGGGTCGAGGAGTGTGGGAGAAGGTGTAGGCAGCGGAGAGAGCAGCAGTGGTGGCCATGTTCTGTGGAGTGATCCACGTCTCCGTGAGCGCCAGGAACTGCAGAGAGAGTAGTGAGGCCTGGGCCGAGATGAAGTCGGCCTTCCAGACAGCGGACTGGCAGTTCCATAGTCCGCCTCCTACCACCACGTCAACACCGGGAGATCTAGGAGGGTGGATGAGATTGGACAGATTACGGGTGTGGGTAGAATCTCTCCTTCTAGGCAATCTGAGGAGACAAGGACTGGGATAGGGAGGTAGCATGTAGTGTTAGATGCAGAGGAAGTAGAACAGGGAGTGTCAACAGAGAAATACAAAACAAAAAGTTAGAACTACATGTTTGGAGTTTGGGGAGATTGGAGATTGGGTGCATTTACCTCCAATCAATGCATTTGTCTGCTTATTTCTCTGAAGCATCAGGAATATATGCTATATGTATGTCTGAATATAATTCACATTGATTTGCACCTTTTCATTCACTTGCGTGTTTATTTCCAAGAGTTTCTTCATTTCCTGCATCAGTTATATGTGCACATATATGGACATGAAGTAGAAACTAGGACAGGCCTACGTCACCCAGTGCTGCCAATCTTGCTTTTAGGCAGTGATAACCACATCCTTCAGTCACATGCAGAGTTTCTGCTGTTCCAGTAAGTCTGTTTATTTATGTGTTATTAGATAGCTAATATTCTATCATGTTTCTATCATGTCACTCATGTTAATGCTTTTAAGGGAAATGCCTGTAGTCAATGTTTCTGTTAAACTGATTGTGTCATAAAGTATATGTGTTTGCTTAACTGAATGTTTTATCCACGGTAAAGATCATTTTACAATTAGATCATTATAAAAACATAATTTCATTTGGAAATGTACAGCCACTGCAGTTGTGTTTCCTAATCCTGGTACTGGGGTTCTCTGTGTCTGCAGGGTTTCATAGCAGCATACTCCCAGGTAATCTGGCTTTTTTGAGTGTATAATTAAACTATTAATTTGGATCATTTCACAGCTACAGTATTTGATGTATGTTGTTTGTGTAAGGACTATACAATTGTAAGTGCTTTCTGTGCAGTGGAATATTTAGAAGTAAAGTTATTTCTCAACTTTTCTTTTGTTCCCCTTTTATGTTATATTTATTTATTTATTTATTTAAGTCAGACCCAAAAGTGTGAGAAGTAAGCATCTTCCTCATTACATGTCCAGAGCTCGCTATGTTAGTTAGACAGTGTCCGTGAGAAAGTTGCTCTTTTCTCCACCTACTGTACTTAGCAATAATGTGGACACTACTGACTGTGAGTGATACAGCCCCTTCAAGCAAAGCCTGCATTCAATATAATCCTGATGTGCTTTATACATTTTGTAAGCAGCTTATTTAATTTAAGGAAGAAAAATAAATCATGAACAAACATTCCCTATAAGAATACATTGTTCCCCCTTTCCAGTTAAACATTGGGTTATTTATACTCCTATGTAATTCTTTGTTGGTATTTTATACTCCCAAGTAATCAGTACTCATATCAAATGATATGAGTTTTTAATCAGGTTCTGCCATTTCAATATTTTGACCAATTTGATCACCAGAAATATTATCTCCTTGGTCTTTTGGCTAATGTCTGAAATTAGGACTGTTGGAAGACCGTGTAGAAGTGTGATTGCAGAGTAAAATATTCTAAATGTTTTTATTTATTTTATTATGATGTAGCGAGCAAGCACGCTAAATCCAGCAGCCTGTATTTTAACCTAGCAACTATAAAAATCAACTAAAAGGGTTTCACAGATAGATAATTAATCACATTCACAGGTAGATCATTAATCTCATCAAACTTACATTTAAGCTTTGTATCTAGCTGCCATTAACAGAATCACAATCAACTAACAAGCTGTACAAAAGGGTTACAAGTTTCATTTGTCATTGTGAAGGACTGTGAGTGACCAGATCAGTCTTAAGAGTGATGTCGCTTTTACATCAAATTCAGGGTAAAGCCCAGATCCAGGAAATGAGTAATTAACATCTCTCACTGTTCATTCTGAGGGCTTTCCCATTTAGTGTGTTGGTACCGTTCACACTGAAAGTTTCCATACCCAGACAATTAAGAATAAAGATGTTTATCCAGGCTGGAGGAATGGAGTGCAGTGCAATATTGTAGAATAAAGGACATTGTATTTTAGAACGTGTGTTTTTCTTCCTACAGTTTGATGCAGTAATGCTCCTACAAAGATATATCATATTTGTGGTCCTCTCTCTCACAGTGCAAGGTAAAAATGATTTCAATTTAAAAAAAAATGTATTGTTATTTTACAAATTTTCCTTTTAAGAAATTATTTTAACAAAGGAAATGATTGGACTGTTTTTTAAATATGTCATGGGACAAAATGTTCCACAAGTACCAAAAATGTGAGATTCAATAAGAACAGGAAGGGACACTCAGACACCGCTTAGCACACAAAATAAATATCTCAGTGAAAAGGAAACAAATGATCTTAGAAAAATATGTTTTTATTTATTGTACAGCTATATTGCTATACCTGCACCAGTGCAGAGAGATTAAAAAGTGGCATCAGGTTTAAATTTGGGTTCCTATGGTTACCTCTCCCCAATGGTTCACCAGGCACCCACAAGTGACCAGTTGTTGAGTTTCCTCTGGTTGGTGTGAGCACACTCTTGCAGTACCGTTTGGACTGTAGGGTGTAAAGTAATCACTGGCTTGTGGCCGAGTTCATTGGAGGAGTGCATGCGCTTCAGCTGCAGGGTTCTTTGGGCGGGTGCAGGTGTCTCAGCGGGGACTCGAGAGGCCTGATTGGTGATACTAAATCAGGGAGAAAATGGGGGAAAATGTTTGTTCAGAAATTGCCAATGGATCATAATATTCTGAATGTGATGGGTTTTCCTCAAGATTATTTACCAATTAATCTTTTTATTGACATGAGCTAAAAGTGGGCTTTCTTTTCAAATATGAAACTAGCTCAGTTTTACCAGTTTATGCCTTCCAGAGGTTTTAAAATACTGAGTTCATCATCTGTGTTTTCCCTTCACATTCAGCTCAAACAGAGTGACTGATTTTTTGACCATTCCCAGATTAGACTAAGCTATTACAGTTATCCCCCAGTTATGGGTTTTTTTCACATTTCCAGCTGGTGATATTATGGTAGCTTTATCACTTTACAGACAAGACATGACAGAAAAGGGCAGATGATTGCTGATGTGTGTGTGTGTGTTTGTGTATTTTCAGGTGTTCTGGGTCAGAATGGCTGGAGTGTGTCTTACCAGCTTGAGACAATCTGTGCCTTAAAGCTGGGTCTTCAGTGGACATGCCCTGCATGATGTGTGTGTGTGTGTGTTTTTACTCATTTCCCAATGATAATACAGTAGAATCAACATTCTGGTTTGTTGAAAATAATGATAATACAGTAGAAACAACATTCTGGTTAAATGAAATGATAGATCTGGCTGAGACCCTGAGTACAAAGGCCGAGTGGAGTACCGGGGAATAAGGAACATGACTGCACCCTCAGAGTGAGAGATCTGAGAGAGAGTGATTCCAAAACATATTTCTTCAGGTTTATAACAGATACAGATTCATATTACGGTAAAGGTGGATCTACACTTTCAGTCACAGGTAACTATAAACAGCCAATCTTATCCTCCCACAAAGACAACAACCAGGTGAATATTAATTTGAGGTCAGAGTGATTTCTGTTGTTTTCTTCTTCTATGAAGATCTACAGGTGGAAGTGAATCCTGCCACAGTGACAGAGGGACAGAGGGTGAAACTGACCTGTAGAACCACTTGCACTCTGAGTGACAGCCAAGACCTAATCTGGTACAAGAACAAACTCCCTCTATCGACCACCAACCTGTACAATAACTACCTTCAGTTCACAGCCAGCAGTGAAGATTCAGGCAGCTACTCCTGTGGTGTAAGAGACCATGAGAATCTCTCTTCCCCTGCAGTGACCCTCAGTGTGAGATGTGAGTATAAGGCTACCCTTGTGTATTTGACTTTCCTTTTAAACATGTAAAGTCCTAGAATTTATTTGAAAAGAGCAGCAAGTGCATTTTGCTTTAATGCAAGTCTGGGGAATAGTACTAAATCACAATAGAAAATGGGATTGGGAGAGGCTGGTCTCCTCATATACCTCTCAAAGTGCAGTGTGAGTATTTCATTTTTCATTGGCCCACCACCACCAAACAGACAGAGAATTAGACAGCCAGACAGACAAACAGGCAAGCTGACTAACACACAGACAAACAGTGAGTCAGCATATATGGGGCAGAGAGACAGACTGATAGATAGACAGACAAATGCAGGGGAACATGCATGTGAGGCCAATATACAATGGTAGTAACAATAATAAATTAATAGGAAATAATGTTAATGATAATGATGATTGAGGTGAGTATTTCTGTGTATCTCATATTCAGACTCATTGAGCGGCTTTAGACCAACTAGTCTTAGTGTAACCCAATGACACTTGTTGAGGGGAAATATTTTGAATGTGTAATTAATATTCACCATGACTACATTCTTTAAATGTTGTCATCAGAGTTTGGGTACATTGCATTTCATTTCAGTCACCTCAGAAAATTAAATTCATGAAATTACAAATGGCCATAATATTCTTATTAAGATCTTTTCTTTATTTTACTGAATTGAAATGGAATTCACCCCAACCCTCGTAATCATTTTGAGGTTGCACCAAAGGTAGAGTTTGCTGTTCATGTAAAATAAGAAAGGTTTTTTGTATTGTTAGTAGTAGTAGTAGTGACAATGGATTATCAGGTTGAAAGGTGGAGGTTGAATTGCATTATGATCATGATCTAATTGTCAGATATAAGTGAGAAGTTTGTGTGCACATGCTGTGTTTGTCATTTTCTCCTTCAGATCCTCCCAAGAGCACCTCAGTATCAGTCAGTCCCTCTGGTGAAATAGTGGAGGGCAGTTCAGTGACTCTGACCTGCAGCAGCAATGCCAACCCACCAGTGCAGAGATACACCTGGTTTAAGAATAGTAGAGCTATAACCTCATGGAGAGGATCAGTGCAGAGTTACACCATTAAGGACATCAAACCCTCAGACTCTGGAGAGTACTACTGTGAGGCAGTGAATGGGGTTGGGAGAGGCTGGTCTCCTCATATACCTATCAAAGTGCAGTGTGAGTATTTTTTTTCATTGGCCTACCACCACCAAACAGACATTAGACAGCCGGACAGACAAACAGGCAAGCTGACCGACACACAGACAGACAAACAGCCAGTCAGCTTAACGGGACAGAGAGACAAACTGATAAACAGACAGATGGGCAGACAGACGGACAAATACAGGGGAACATGCATGTTAGGCAAATAAACAATGGTAGTAACAATAATAAACTAATAGGAAATAAATAATAAGGAAATAATATTAATGATAATGTTGATTAAGGTGAGTATTTCTGTGTATCTCAGATTCAGACTCATTGAGCCCCTTTAGACCAACAAGCCTTAGTGTAACATAATGACACTCGTTGAGAGGAAAGATTTTGAATGTGTAATCATCAGTTTGGGTATATTGCATTTCATTTCAGTCACTTCAGAAAATTACATTAATGAAATTACAAATGGCCATAATATTCTCATTAAGATATTTCCTGATTTGACTGAATCGAAAAATTTAATTAACCCTGGTAATCATTCTAATCATTGCACCAAAGGTATAATTTGCTGTTCATGTAAAATAAGAAATGTATTCTTCTTCTCTTATTAGTACTAGTAGTGTTAGTAGTGACAATAGCTTATCAGGTTGAATGGTGGAGGTTGAATTACATTATGATCATGATGTAATTGTCAGAACAACTGAATGATTTTTAGGATTATATACAGCAAGTGTAATGTTTGTGTGCACATGCTGTGTTTGTCATTTTCTCTTTCAGATCCTCCCAAGAGCACCTCAGTATCAGTCAGTCCCTCTGGTGAAATAGTGGAGGGCGGTTCAGTGACTCTGACCTGCAGCAGCAATGCCAACCCACCAGTGCAGAGATACACCTGGTTTAAGAATAGTAGAGCTATAACCTCATGGAGAGGATCAGAGCAGAGTTACACCATTAAAGACATCAAACCCTCAGACTCTGGAGAGTACTACTGTGAGGCAGTGAATGGGGTTGGGAGTGGCTCGTCTCATTCTAAACATCTCAATGTGCAGTGTGAGTATATATGTGTATCTGAGTGTCTCAATGTACAGTGTGAGTATATATGTGTGTCTGAGTGTCTCAATGTGCAGTGTGAGTATATATGTGTATCTGAGTGTCTCAAGGTGCAGTGTGAGTATATATGTGTATCTGAGCGTCTCAATGTGCAGTGTGAGTATATATGTGTATCTGAGTGTCTCAATGTGCAGTGTGAGTATATATGTGTATCTGAGTATCTCAATGTGCAGTGTGAGTATATATGTGTATCTGAGCATCTCAATGTACAGTGTGAGTATATATGTGTATCTGAGTGTCTCAATGTGCAGTGTGAGTATATATGTGTATCTGAGTGTCTCAATGTACAGTGTGAGTATATATGTGTATCTGAGTGTCTCAATGTGCAGTGTGAGTATATATGTGTATCTGAGTGTCTCAATGTGCAGTGTGAGTATATATGTGAAGGGCTTACTTCCAAAACCTGTTAAGTCCATTTTTGCCAAAAAATGGTTCTGAGCACCACCTGCAACTACATATGGCAACGCATGTTTCTGCTGTAAATTGAGCGTTAAAAGCGGTTTAGTCCCATAGAAGCCGCCCATAAAACTATTGTGTTGTTTCCAAAAGCGATTAAGTCCCACCTGGTTTCATTTCCAAAACCTGTTAAAGTCGATAACCAATAGCGTGAGGTTTTCAACGTCACGTGATATTTTGTTCAAGTTGTTATGACGGAAGATGTTTGTGAGGATTATTCCGAGCTTGTTTCTCCTTCTAGTAAAAGTAGAAAGCGTAAAAGATGCCCAGAAAAGTGGAAGAAAAATATTTTGAAAGAAAAGCGTTACAGCGCAGAAGGAAAGTCGCCTTCGGTCAACTGTACTCATGTGACAAAGCCATCCAACCGTCGGTGTCGCGTTAGCAAATTGGCTTTGGATAACAAGTCCGTGGATGACGGGGAAGATGAAAATGTGACATGGTTATTTGACTATGGCAATGATGCGTGTGTTTAGATTGTGTTAACATAAACAACCATTAGCATTATTGTTTACACATCTGCTTATCGGTTTCTGTGATATCATTATCAACATTTTAATTTTTCGTTTTAGTTGTGTTCCTTGCAAAATAATATGTCTGCAGTCTGAAGTCAGTATTATGTAGTTTTTAGTTTCTTTTTCCTACAACATTTACTATTTCTCTATTCCAATGTACGTTTTAACAGTTCTGCCAATACAAAAGACTGTACTCTTTATGTTTCGTTCAGACAACAAAATGTTGAAAATAAAGTAAAAGTTTTCTAAGCACTTGTTTTTACCGAAGTGCCAACATCATTTTAGAGCTCTTATAACCGTTGTCTTTGTGTTATATCATCCATCTATTATGCCACAATACTATAAAAAATATAGTCCAGTAAGCCAGAGTGACAGGAAAATTGAGTAAGAACAAATAACACATGCATAATGCTTGGTGTGAAACTCACGGTAATCGCGATGAATGAATTTCATGACATTTTGGCACAAAAAGTGACAAAATAATAAGAACAAAGAATAGTAGATTTCAAAAACACCCTTTATTTAAATAGTCTGCCATGGTAACCAAACATAGTTTTCATAAAATGAACATTGCTGTTAGTGGTAACAACTTTTCAGAAAAATGCGTTTTTCTCCTTACAAGCAAAATGGACTTAACAGGTTTTGGAAGTAAGCCCTTCATGTGTATCTGAGCGTCTCAATGTGCAGTGTGAGTATATATGTGTATCTGAGTGTCTCAATGTGCAGTGTGAGTATATATGTGTATCTGAGTGTCTCAATGTACAGTGTGAGTATATATGTGTATCTGAGTGTCTCAATGTGCAGTGTGAGTATATATGTGTATCTGAGTGTCTCAATGTGCAGTGTGAGTATATATGTGTATCTGAGCACCTCAATGTGCAGTGTGAGTATATATGTGTATCTGAGCATATCAATGTGCAGTGTAAGTATATATGTGTATCTGAGTGTCTCAATGTGCAGTGTGAGTATATATGTGTATCTGAGTGTCCCAATGTGCAGTGTGAGTATATATGTGTATCTGAGCATCTCAATGTGCAGTGTGAGTATATATGTGTATCTGAGCATCTCAATGTGCAGTGTGAGTATATATGTGTATCTGAGTGTCCCAATGTGCAGTGTGAGTATATATGTGTATCTGAGCATCAGACTTATGCAGTGGAGTCAGTATCTCTTGTGCCTCTCAGGGCAGTTTCACACAAATAAGACTAAGAACACAATGACACTGATTATGATAAATATGATTATAAAATTTATTAGTATTACTATGATTATTATTGTTGTCATTATTATTAATATCATAACAATAACAATAATAATACATTTTTTTACTCTGGTCTGTTTTAACCATGAATACTAAATGCACAAATGCTGGGATCACAATGTTATGATATAACAATTACAAGGTTGTCGAGTTTTGTAAAAATGCTCTTCATGTATAATGTCAATTTGTCATTTTCTCCTTCAGATGCTCCCAAGAGCACCTCAGTATCAGTCAGTCCCTCTGGTGAAATAGTGGAGGGCAGTTCAGTGACTCTGACCTGCAGCAGCAATGCCAACCCACCAGTGCAGAGATACACCTGGTTTAAGAAGAATGACACTGGAGTCTGGCAGACAGGATCAGGACAGAGCTTGAACGTTTCTAACTTTAGATCCTGGACAAATTGACATTATACATGAGAAACATTTTACAAACCGTTTTTAACACTAACAGTATTATATCGCGCATTGTGATCCCAGCATTGTGCATTTATGTGCATGTTAAAACTGAACCGGAAACAAAAATGTATTATTGTTATTGTTATGATATTAATAATGTGACAACGGCATAATGTCATGGTAATACTGTAAAATTTTATGTCATATTTATCGTAATCGATGTCGTGTGTTCTTAGTCTTATTTGTGTGAAACTGCTGAAGGCAAAAATACTGACCACTGCATAGTCTGATAACCAGGCCTACATACTCACACTGCATGGGTACTCAGGCTGCATATATACTCACTGCACATTGAATGCTCAGATACCTTCTTCTCACGCGCATTGGGAACACTTTCAGATACATATACTCACACTGCACGATAACACTCAGGCTCTTTACACTGCCTGCTCAGGCTACATCTCTCACACTGCACATTGAGTGCTCAGTATCTCACACTGCACATTAGTGCTCAGATACACATATATACTCACACTGCTGACCAGTTTGCTCAGATACACATATGCACACTGCACATTGAAGGCCTTTCAAATACACATATATACTCACACTGTACATTGAACACTCAGATACACATATATACTCACTGCACGTGGTTGCTCAGGCCATATATACTCACACTGCGTGAGACATTTCAGGCCTCGCGAAGGAGCTTACTTCCAAAACCTATTAAGTCATTTTGTAGAAAAGGCATTTTTCTGAAAGGGTGTTACACACTAACAGCAATGTTCATTTTATGAAAACATTTATTAATAAAAGTGTTTTAATCTATAACTCTTTGTTCTTATTATTTGTCACTTTTACAATAGCAAAAAATAATGGCTCATCGCTGACCGTGGTCTGGCTGTGCTGCATGTGTTGTTCTTTCCAATTTCCTGTCCACTGCAACTTTTCCATTTTTAGCAATATTGTGGCATAACAAATGGATGATATAACACATAAGCTCTACTTCGATGTTGTGCCGATATGAAAACTTTTGCTATTTTCGGCATTTTGTTGTCTGTGAAACACTTAAGAAGTACCGGTCTTTGTATTGGCAGAACTATTAAGCGTACATTGGAGCTGGAAGAAATGAAAGCAAATGTTGTAGGAAAAAGAAACTAAAAACACATGGCGACTTCTGAACATATTGTCACGAAAGTACTAAAACGAAAAATTAAAATGTTGATAATGATATCACAGAAAACGATAAGCAGATATTAACCAAACAATATTAATGATTGTTTATGTTAACGCAATCTAAACACGTCGTACCATAGTCAAACAACCTGTCATTTTCAAATCTTCCCCGTGCAGACTATTATCCAAATCCCGAACTGCTAGCAGCATTTACCGGCTTGATGAATGGCTTTGTCACATGGTGATTGACGGCTGGCGCTTTTTCTTCAAATATTTTTTCTTCGCTTTCTGGGCATCTTTTGCGCTTTCTACTTACTGAAGGAAGAACAACAATCTGAAATATCTTCGCCCGTAACTAACTTAATTAATCGCATGAAGCGTTAGCCTCGCATGTGGTATCATTCTTCAGGTTTTGAAATGAAAGTGAGACAATACCGCTTTGGCACAACACAACCTGTGGGCGGCTTCTATGAGCTAAATACTTAACGCTCGATTTACAGCAGAAGCATGCGTTGCCGCGCTAATTGCGAGGTAATTAGCGAAGAACGTTACGGCGAAATGGACTTACGGAGATTTTGAAATAAGCCCTTCACTGCTATGCACTGCGCATTGGGTACTCGAACGCACGCCTGCTCACGCTGCGTTAGTACTCGAATACACATATATACTTTCACGCTGTGACAGACGCTCGAATCTGTATACTCTGCGCATTGGCGTTGCTCGAGATACACATGCACTGTACGACCAAGATCATCAAATCACACACCTATCTCGCCAGCCCAAGACACTCAGATACACATATACTCACACTGCGTGAGCGCTCGGGCCTCTGCACTGCACCTTGGTGCTCAGATACGCTCATCCTGCACTGTACAGTGAACTGCTCAGGCTACTGTCTCACACTGCTCTGATGAACGCTCAGATACACATATATACTCACTGCACATTGAATGTTCAAATGAACAGAGGCCACTCCCAATCCCATTCACTGGTACTCTCGGGAGTCTGGTTCACGTCTTTAGCTGTGCTAATCTGCTCTGATCTACTCCCGTGAGGTTATAGCTCTACTAATCTTAAACCAGGTGTATCTCTGCACTGGTGGGTTGGCATTGCTGCTGCAGGTCAGAGTCACTGAACCGCCCTCACTATTTCTGGGGGACTGACTGATACTGAGGTGCTCATGGGAGGATCTGAAAGAGAAAATGACAAACACAGCATGTGCACACAAACATTACACTTGCTGTATAATCCATAAAATCATTCAGTTGTTCTGACAATTACATCATGATCATAATGTAATTCAGCACTCCACCATTCAACCTGATAAGCTATTGTCACTACTAACACTACTAGTATTACTAAGAGAAGAAGAATACATTTCTTATTTTACATGAACAGCAAATTATACCTTTGGTGCAATGATTACCAGTGTTGTGATTAATTAAATTTTGATTCAGTCAAATCAGGAAATATCTTAATGAGAATATTATGGCCATTTGTAATTTCATTAATGTAATTTTCTGAAGTGACTGAAATGAAATGCAATATACCCAAACTGATGATTACACATTCAAACTCTTTCCTCTCAATGAGTGTCATTATGTTACACTAAGGCTTGTTGGTCTAAAGGGACTCAATGAGTCTGAATCTGAGATACACAGAAATACTCACCTTAATCAACATTATCATTAATATTATTTCCTTATTATTTATTTCCTATTAGTTTATTATTGTTACTACCATTGTTTATTTGCCTAACATGCATGTTCCCTGCATTTGTCCGTCTGTCTGCCCATCTGTCTGTTTATCAGTTTGTCTCTCTGTCCCGTCTAAGCTGACTGGCTGTTTGTCTGTCTGTGTGTCGGTCAGCTTGCCTGTTTGTCTGTCCGGCTGTCTAATGTCTGTTTGGTGGTGGTAGGCCAATGGAAAAAAAGAATACTCACACTGCACTTTGATAGGTATATGAGGAGACCAGCCTCTCCCAACCCCATTCACTGCCTCACAGTAGTACTCTCCAGAGTCTGAGGGTTTGATGTCTTTAATGGTGTAACTCTGCTCTGATCCTCTCCATGAGGTTATAGCTCTACTATTCTTAAACCAGGTGTATCTCTGCACTGATGGGTTGGCATTGCTGCTGCAGGTCAGAGTCACTGAACCGCCCTCCACTATTTCACCAGAGGGACTGACTGATACTGAGGTGCTCTTGGGAGGATCTGAAGGAGAAAATGACAAACACAGCATGTGCACACAAACTTCTCACTTATATCTGACAATTAGATCATGATCATAATGCAATTCAACCTCCACCTTTCAACCTGATAATCCATTGTCACTACTACTACTACTAACAATACAAAAAACCTTTCTTATTTTACATGAACAGCAAACTCTACCTTTGGTGCAACCTCAGAATGATTACGAGGGTTGGGGTGAATTCCATTTCAATTCAGTAAAATAAAGAAAAGATCTTAATAAGAATATTATGGCCATTTGTAATTTTATGAATTTAATTTTCTGAGGTGACTGAAATGAAATGCAATGTACCCACACTCTGATGACAACATTTAAAAAATGTAGTCATGGTGAATATTAATTACACATTCAAAATATTTCCCCTCAACAAGTGTCATTGGGTTACACTAAGACTAGTTGGTCTAAAGCCGCTCAATGAGTCTGAATATGAGATACACAGAAATACTCACCTTAATCATCATTATCATTAACATTATTTCCTATTAATTTATTATTGTTACTACCATTGTATATTGGCCTCACATGCATGTTCCCCTGCATTTGTCTGTCTATCTATCAGTCTGTCTCTCTGCCCCATATATGCTGACTCACTGTTTGTCTGTGTGTTAGTCAGCTTGCCTGTTTGTCTGTCTGGCTGTCTAATTCTCTGTCTGTTTGGTGGTGGTGGGCCAATGAAAAAAAGAAATACTCACACTGCACTTTGAGAGGTATATGAGGAGACCAGCCTGTCCCAATCCCATTTTCTCCATTGTGATTTAGTACTATTCCCCAGACTTGCATTAAAGCAAAATGCACTTGCTGCTCTTTTCAAATAAATTCTAGGACTTTACATGTTTAAAAGAAAGTCAAATACACAAGGGTAGCCTTATACTCACATCTCACACTGAGGGTCACTGCAGTGGAAGAGAGATTCTCATGGTCTCTTACACCACAGGAGTAGCTACTTGAATCTTCACTGCTGGCTGTGAACTGAAGGTAGTTATTGTACAGGTTGGTGGTCGATAGACGCTTGTTCTTGTACCAGATTAGGTCTTGGCTGTCACTCAGAGTGCAGGTGGTCCTACAGGCCGTTTCACCTCTGTCCCTCTGTCACTGTGGCAGGATCTACTTCACCTGTAGATCTTCATAGAAGAAGAAAAAACAGCAAATCACTGTGACCTCAAATTAATATTCAATTGGTTGTTGTCTTTGTGGGAGGATAAGATTGGCTGTTTACAGTTACCTGTGACTGAAAGTGTAGATCCACTTTACCGTAATATTTATTTGTATCTGTTATAAACTTGAAGAATTATGTTTTGGAATCACTCTCTCAGATCTCTCACTCTGAGGGTGCAGTCATGTTCTTATTCACGATTTTTCC